>JAJVSH010000080.1:869019-898773 GCA_021460005.1 Tetramorium alpestre | reverse complement strand
GGGAATGTCAAGGGCCGCGGGAGATCGAGAAATGCGCGAAAGGCGCGAAGGGACAAAAGGACGAGGGGGGAGGAAAAGAGAGCGAGTGCGGGAGAGCGCTTTTACGGGTAGGAATCGAATTTGCCGAGGACCTTCATTTCGTCCTGCGAACTCCTGCGGGCATGTCGTGCGCAGACTGCCGAGATAGTCGGAGAGAGAGAGAGAAAGGAGGAAGAGAGAGAGAGAGAGGGCCGTCGCGCCGATCTTTCGTTCGCCCCGGAGGAAAATTACGCCCCGATACAAATCGTAATTGCATGTAAAACGAGCCTGCCGTACGAGAGATACGAGCGGTCATATTTCACATCGTGCGCGCCGCAGTTAGCACCACCGGCGAACATTACCGGCGCTTTTTCGTCGGCGGGCGTTCGCATACTTGCGCACATACGTGTGTGGCAGCGGCGGCGGCGGCGGCGACGTCGGTTGTAAACACGAGAATTGTTGCACACGAAACTTGGTTTATGAGAAATTCGGAAACACGAGAACAGTTATACAGTGCCTGTATGAGGAGTGACCAGAAGTCAACCGTTGGCGTGTCTGTTTCTGTCGCGTTAAAATTTTTACGCGACATTCGGCATATTTGGCTTTTACGCCCATAACTTTTATTAGTAGTTTTTAAAAATCGGCGATATTTTCATCGTGAAAACTTTAGCGGTCTTCGACATGACCGTCTAAATTAATTCAAATAAAATTTGATTACGCATTTATTTAATATTTATACATTAATAATGACTTTTAGAGAGAATTATTTAATATTTAAATAACGGTATGATTTATACATGGCCAAAAATATCCCGTAATCAGAAATATTCATGAGTCAACAGAGGGCTGAGTTGTGTAATAACTAAAGATTAAATTAATTTCAATAATAGAAATATTCCTTGTACGGTCGGACTGGGTCTTTGTGCCCAGTAATATTTTTGTGCCTGCATTTTTCAACAGACCTCTAATATTTCTGTTATTCATATAAACGGTCAAGTTTATTTATTATAAACTAACTCCTGTACGATTTTTGTAACGTAAATAAATAATTTTTATTCGATAATGATACAGAATTCAAAGTAATTACAATGGAAAACAAAGACACGTTAATTTATCCGAATAAAACTCGATGTTTCTGCTAATAACTAAAGATTAAATTAATTTCGTTAATAGAAATATGCTTTGTGCGGTCGGACTGGGTCTTTGTGTTGTCCAATAATATTTTTGTGTCTACATTTTTCAGCTCAACAGACCTCTAATATTTCGTATAAGCGGTCAAGTTCATTTATTACAAACTAACTCCTGTTCGATTTCTGTGACAATGTTAATAGGTAATTTTTATTCGACAAAGATACATAATTCAAAGTAATTACAATGCAGAACAAAGACACATTAATTTATCCGAGCAAGACTCGATGTTTCCGCTACAATAATACCGATGGTGGTATTCTAAGAAATTAATTAGCCTTTAAAATGTATTCCAGTCGTGAAACTTTCTGCATCCAATTACAGGTAGATACGACTACGCTCGATACCGCCGAAACGCATATTTGTACATACGCGCGCTTCCGCAAACGGCAGTCGCGGCAAACGGTAGATATACACATACTAGGACTCTTGAATTTCGCGATAAACATTTCGCCGCGATAGAGAGAAAGAGAGAGAGGGTGGGAGGGAAGGGCGAGGAGAGGAAAGGGGATTTAACCGCTATCTACATAGAAATACATATGTAGACATAAGAGAGCGAGCAAAAAGTACACGAGCTTCTAATAAAAGTGGCAGTCTCCCCGCATACTTTCCATCCTGCCTTTTCACCAACGGCCGCCGCCCTTTTCGCACGTCCGCCCTCCCTTTGTCTCCCTCGCCCGCAAGGGCTACAAACTACCGCTCGTTCCTCTCCTCGCGAGCGCGCCACCGCTTCTCTATCTCGCGCGGTCCCGTTTTTAAATCCCCGGAGGGGAGCTATCGTGTTAACAAGCATATTTTACATTTCATTGCAGCCACTTAACGCGCTAACCGCCGACATCGCTTCCAACAACCGGGCATCGCGTGGCATTTCGCACGCTCGCGCGCGACACGTGCAGGCGATCTCAATTAGAGAATACGATACGACGTAATTGGGGCCTAATTATTTCAAACGGCCGTCCGTCACGGTCCGGCCGGGCGTTAGCGTCAGCTCGGTTTGTAATTATAATATAAAATTAGGCGATTTCGCTCCGCGGGCTGCGCCGATTAAATGGCTCCATTCCGAGCACGCGTAATTTAACGGGTCACGATCGGCAGAAAAAAATCGGATAATCGTAGGCCATATCGCGCGATAAATGCTCTCCATGTGACACGTTCATATAATATTATCCAATATATTTTGCTTTAATTATACATATAAAGATATATAATCAGCTAAGTAATTGACGCAACGTAGCAAACTTTATTTAACCGGTTCACTGGTGGACGCGAAATCAATGCTGTGTGCCAAAATTGGTGAGAGCTAATAATTATGTATTTTACAGGATGTCCCATGGGAAGTTGCTGAAACTAATCAGCTGTCATTTGCAAATACATTCAGTTGCTGAAAAAACAAAAATTACGTTGAAAAGAGGAAAGTCTACAGTTTTTAATAGGTATAAATAAAATTTAACAAAATGTATATTAGTTTATTTTATTGATGAAAAATATAGGTACTAATAATCAAGTGAACTAATGATAAATATTTTCTAAGTGCGCGCCATTTGAGAATTTGTACAAAACTCAATTCGTTTACGAAAACTCATAAAAACTTTATCTAACAAGTCGTCTGTAATATTGTCGATCTTTTTAATAGCTGCTGTTAAATTTGACACTTAGAAAATATTTTATTTATATCATTAGCATAATAACTTGATTATTAGTATATTGGATCCGCCAATTTGAAAATCTGACCTCAGATTTGAAATCATCGACCCAAAATACATGGATGTACCAAGTTTTATGCAAATCCGTTAAAATTGGAAGAAATATTCGTGATACGCCATTATCAGCACTTTTTTTTTGCGCGCATATATGCGTCATTACCAGTGAACCGATTAACTATGTTCGTGGATATTGGATTTGTCTTTGACTTTTTGACATTTGTTTAGCAGTTAGAAATAATAGCTCGTCTTTTTAATATGTACATGTGTTAACTTCTTTGTTTTTTGAATAAAGTTTCATATATGTAGCGACGATAATTTACATGAGTCAATCAATAACAATATCTAACACGGGAATGTGAAACGGGGGTGCGATAACGTACTTATTAAATTTTCGATTTCCGTTTTACGCAAACTCTTAATTTAATTAGTTATACATCCACGTTTCAATATTGAAAGAACGAAAAAGCCGTTTTGCAATAATTTTATTACAATTTTGGTAAGTGCCAATAATCATATTTATGCTTTACACATATGTTACACGCATGTGCATGTTATTCATGATATGAATTTACTCGAAGAGCACTTTAGTGTGACTATTTTCCGATCCACTATAAATAATGCATGTGCAATCGCGACGCGCGCGATTCGTGCTCGTTGTGCGTCGCGCGGACGAAAACATATCTGTTATATAAAAGCACTATCGCAATTAGCTTTAATTTCGTTGCCAGCATTCAGTATCCGTCAATAGTTCGCTGCAATTATGCGCCGACTGGAAATGCAAAGCGAGAACCGTTGCGGAGTAAACGCCTCATTAAAATGTTATTTCGGCCGAAAATCACGGCGCTTCACTTAATTATGTGAGCGGGATCTGTGCCTGGTGCAGAGCGTGGGTTACGTACATACAAGCATTGAGGAAATTATGCGCGATTTACATTTGCGGGAGGTGTAAGGTAGATATTTGCGATGGAACGGCATAATCTCAGAAGAGATTCGTTTAGAGAGTACATTGAAAATTCAATGGAAACTTTCAGGGATTGAAATCGTCGATTTGTCGCGCGTTAACAAGTAATCGCGCGTATTTGTCTCTTCGCGGACGTACTTTTTCACGTACATTATACACACCTGGATACCCGCGAACGTCTTTTTCGCGAGCAAAGGCGTAAAATTCACGCATGTTACAGCGGTAATTAACTTCGCGGATGTAGAAGCTGTCAGTTAGAAACGTCCTTCAGTTCCCTCTCCCCCCGCCCTCCCCGGAACCGGCCAAACTGCACATCGGGACCCATATTATGCGCATGAATATTTATGCACAAAGCCGGTCGCAGTGCGCGGAAGAAGAGGTACAAACACATAAATATTTATATCAAGCCGCTCGACGCGCGATTTCCTCGCAAAAATTACTGTACGCGGCGTACCCTCTTGCCTTAATTGCTTAATCCGCTTTCTGTATTAAATCCCGCGCTGTAATTTATGCGCGCGTTATATTACAGCAACGGCAGGACGCCGCTTAAATGTTTAACGTTAATATTTACGTTAACGCCGAGAATTGCTCGCTCGTGATGCGTCATACAAACGCAGCTTTATGCACCCGCGATGTAATTCCATCGAAAAAAATAATATTTACGTATAATACGCCGTACGAAAAAAAAATAATACATTTTTTTCAAACTGCACGGCACGCCGAAACGCGCGCTTGACGAAAAAAAAAGAGACTACTGATTCGCACAACTGTTTATCGAATTTATATCAATTTATTTCCCTTTTCGCCTTTTTTTTCATGCTCCAGCTAAAAATTGGGCAGTAATAACGATTTGTTGCTTGATACGGGCACCGAATACCGAACATTTGCATGCCCAAAATATCATTGTACAATGATCCGTGCTCGATGCCGATGGAAACGGGCGGCGTGGAATAACGCGGAGACACGGAATAGCGGAAAACGCCGATGGGTCAACGACCAGGCAAGGGGGCCGTAGGTATGTTCGGTCGGAGCTGTAATATCAAACCCACAACACATCGAGTACCCCCGAAGAGGCATAGGTTACACACAAGAACCACCGAGAATGAGCTTAAAGCGGAAACTTACGCTTTAGGTGAAATCTATGAGCCGCGTGAGCGCGTTAGCGTAGAAACGTTACCTTCAAGAGCATGCGAAACTATTTCAGTTGGCACGAAATAAAGCGAGTATAACTACGCGGTAAACATAGTTTGCGCAATAATATTATACTTTATATTTTATTAAATTTTACGGCGTGTCTCAATTAAAAAATGATTAATGCTTTTTTATTTACAACTTAAGATAGCTATTACTGCGGCATAGGTTAACGGTAACACGCATAAAAAGCGAATGCTTTTAACAGTAGGTAGAAGCAAAAGCATGTAGTTTAAAATAAGGGCGAAAGCGTGTCCCACGTTTCGTATGAGTAATCTTGCTTTTACTGCACACAACATATTCTTCACATTTTGCAGCGTTCATCTGCTTTGCGATCGCTTACAAATTTTATAAGCTTTGATCTGTCGGATATTGATAATCTAATTGCGTACATATACAGAAATCACGATATACAATTTATACATATAATTTCGTGATTTATGATTTATTAAATATATATTGTGCGATACGCGACTCTGGCAAAATCCCAGCGATCAGACTGTTAAACAGTGAGCTTTTTATCCAATCTCCGCATTGGGTCACTATTGGCAAATTGATTCGTATAATTACTGGATACTGGAACATAATTACTTCTGTTAAAATGCGATTCTATACGCATCACAATTGTGTTTTGTCAATCGTCATGGCTTCCTGATTGCACGTTTGTTTAAATTCATTTTTGCTTAATTTTATTACTCATTTTAATAATTTCGCGGACCACTCGACTTATTATTCTCCGAATAAACATTAACGCGGTAAAAATTTAAATTAATTTTTTGTACACTGAAAAAAAATTCTAGATAAACTTAAATGCATTTAGTAATGTAATTTTTTAAATACTTAGTTATTATTACCAAATATAACAAAACATTTAATAATAATTATGATCACTTCATTTTGTCATAATAACCTATATGTTTAGTTGAAACTATTTCACCAAGGTTCTTGGTAACTTGTATCAAAACTGGATTATTATAACCAACCAATCTTTTTTTTCATACTGAAGAAGATTAAGTCAAGTCGAAATGTTTACTTCTTATATTTCTTTTCTTATAATTAGTAAACAAAATTATATTAAGTAACACAACATTCTAGTAGCTAGATTAGTTGACCTGTTATTCTTATTAATTCGCAATTTATATCGCAAAATAAATCTATGCCGTTGCATTCGACAAACTGTTCATGAAAATTAATTAGATTTGGTAGAATCGTTACCCTAATTTTAGTAATTAAGCAAGTTTCATGTAATCACGTGCAAGACTTAATTCATTAAGTAAATTAGAATGAATTATTGTAAACTCCTATTGGTTGCCACTGCTCCTACTCAATATTCGATTAAATAGACTAAAACAATAGTAAGCCTTACTCAATATGATAATTTAACTATCTAATTTAACTTCCATGTGTCAAAATTTTACCCTCCTTTTAGTCAAAATTAATAAAATATTGAGTAGGAACAGTGGCGACTTATGGAACAATTAAAAATGACTCAAATTGAGTATAATTTGACAGTGATAATATTGAAATATTGATTTCATTCTATTGTTAACATGATCTCCGAGAGGGAATACTTTTTCACTGCATTGCAGAAAAGTAATGATTTGCGTCCGGTTGCCTATATTAAAGATCAAATTACAGGGCGAGACGGCGGAAAGCTGAGGAAGGCGGCGCGGCGGCGGCGGCGGCGGCCGTCCGGCGAGCTCGGAATACGACAGCGTCGTTTGATTCTCGCGGTGGAAAACCAAAACCCTTCACGTATTTGCCAAACGTGCCGCCAGCATACGAATGCGACCACCGCGGCTTCTGCCTACCCCACCGATGATGCTCCTCTCCTCTCTTCTCTTCACTCCGGCCCCGCCGCCGCCGTCGCTCCGTACTCCGCGCTCGCGTGCGTGTTTCGCACACGTGTATGCGCGCCCATCGAGACACGCACGGCTATCCGGACGGCAGTCGCTCTCGCGCGGTTTATCCACAGTCAATAAAGGCGACCTGTCAGCATGAATACCAAAAGCGGGGTAGGTAGGTAGGTCCAATGTGACGCCCTTGCCGCCGAGCCCTTCCCCCGTCCTGCGTCGACCCTTCGAGCCCGAGACCAGGGGGGAGGGGCGAGAGAGAGAGAGAGAGAGAGAGAGTGCGCTGCTGGCTGTTGCGAGATTTACCGTGGTCCGTACATCATACGCACGTGCGTGCTCCAGCGGTATCGTAAATACCGAGATAGAGACCATATATTCGTGTATGCGTGTGCGCGCGAGATTACGAACGTGTGTGTGGAAACGCGCGCGGCCATATTCACGGCTCGCGTGAGTAGATTCCCTGTGACTCACTGTACCGAGCACTGCATCGCCAGAAACGGCGAGTGTTCGGGATTTGTCCGGTGGGTACCTTGAGGCTCTCGCGCCCACGAGAGTGCGAGCGTGTGTTTCGTAATAAAATTTTCCGTTTAACCGGGAAACCAGCTATATCGCGCGAGGTATCTTTGATTAATAAAAATATACGAGTCGGCGAAGAAGAATTTAATTATTTTGATAAAAAGCGTATTTTTTTTGGTCGAGATCGGTACGCGGCTGCAATTAAAACGCAATAAGGCAGAAAAATTATACGATATAAGTGCGCGGGGAGTTCTACATTCGGAATTCACGCTTGAAAATATAGTTATTAAAATGCATGATAATTGTGAATAATACGGGAAAATTATGTGTGACTGTCTGCGAGGAATGCAATTTAACATTGACATTTGATATGCTACAGTACACACAATTAGATTACAATTCCAACGCGAATCAAGCACTTCAGTATATAACGATATAATATTAATGTGAATTATACACCGTTTAATTAATAACTATAATAGCCAGGACCGTCAATATCACGCTGGTATTTATCATTATCCCCGCGAAAATTCTACAGGATACTAATTATCTATCAAGTTATTAATTCACTTATGCCACTCTCGATTCGCTCGCAATCTCATTTCGTGCTCGATGCTGTTAATCGTCGAGTCGATTACGACTGGAAAGAAAAAAAAAGAGTGAAAATGACTTTTCATACGCGCATATATACGAGAAATCAGTACGAGCGTCTGCCGGGAGGGATAAAGGAAGACATAAGAAAGAGAGACCATTGACCGCCGTCGAAGGCAAGACGTATGCTCTCCCTGTCGCGAGCCCTTATCTCCAACTAGGACTTTGAAAGATAAAGAAAACCGTTTCAATTTCCCTAATGCTCGCGTAGTCTCGCTTCTACGTCTCGTCCGATCCTCTTCTTTCTTCTTCTCCTCCTTTGTCCCCCTCCTCCACATCGTCAAACCCCGTCACTTCGCTTTATTTGTCTTCCGCTTGCCTGTTCTTGCCCTATCCCTTCTCCCAGTGGAAGCTTTTCCACTTCCGCGTCGTCGTTTCCGCGGCTTTTCCGCTCCCATCCCTTCTCTCTCTCTCTCTCTCTCTATCTCTCTCTGCCGCCTCTGTTGCTCCGCGTTCGTCCGCGCGACTCACTCCCTGGGTTCGTCTCAATCTGACGTAAACCTGCGGTCGACCCCATCCAACCTGAGGGACGAGAGAACCTTCTTCGGATAATCCGCGCGAGTCCGTAGTTTCCGGATAACACGACAAAGGGTAGAAACAGCTTACCGCGATCCTCGAGCCTCGGGATCGAGGTGAATAGCGACAGGATATAGGACTTCTTCACAAATCACGACGCGATTGTTCACTAAATTAATGTTGCCTGTAAATAAACGGTTTGTCCAAATCCGAGTAATGCGTCAAAATAGTGTAACATTCAGGCTTTGGCATTTAACGTACCGTTCAACTCTAAACTCGTTAGATTTTGATCACGAGAAATAAGCACTAAAAAATTAGTGTAAAATTCCATGTAATTTTGAGACGCACTTAATATATATTATAATAGGTTTAAANTAATTATATAATATAATACTTTAAATTAAATATATAATATAATAGTTTTAAATTAATTTATTTCTAATTTTGCGGTATAAAAATAAAAATAATTCCTTAATTTGTTTTTTACAGTGTANACAGTGTAAAAAATTTCTTAGAAATTAAAAACTTATTTTTACTTCTGACTGCCAAATTATAAATACGTAGAATTTTACACCTATTATAGTGAATCTCAATTACATGTAATTTTATAGAAATTGTGAGATTCACTATTGTGTATACACTGTAAAAAAAAAATTAAGAAATTATTTTTACTTTTAAATTGCAAAATTAGAAATAAATTAATTTAAAACTATCAAGTGTGTCTCAAAATTACATGTAATTTTACACATTTTTTTTATAGTGAGCGTACATATACGTATAGATGCAAAATGCAAAATTGAAAAGGATAATAAAATTTATGCAAATTGTGCAAAACGTTGAGCTTCTTACTTTAATCTGAAAAACATTTGTAGATGGATAGTGAGGAAATTTTTATGATTTATTTTAATTTTATAATTTGACTTGATGATGTTTTAACGATTATAATTAAATCCTTACGCGACATCTCGCTAAAACCATCAGCCGTGTTAATTCGAGAATACCGTGTAATTTCGGAATATGCCATAGATAAAGTCGATAGACAGATAAATGAGATACGCGTCTTAATACGATCCGAATAATTAATCGTCGTAAATCTTCGAGGGAGGAATGTTAAATGGCTATTGTAGTCGCAGTGCAAATCCACACCCCGCCCAACTTGTATTCAATTTCTGTTATCTTATTTCGGGACCGGCAAGCTAAATCTTTCACTCTATTGTCCGATAATTGTTTTGGGATCGGCATGCAACCTCGTAGCGATTTATGTAAGACCGCGCGCAAGAACCTCGCGCATTTACCCGCGACGTTCCTGCAGTTCGCACGAAATCCCGTAATGTAATTTCCGTAATTAAACGTAATTGATCGCGTGCTCCAGTCGTGACGAGGGCGCCCGAACGGATGAGTATCCTAATCCTTCAATCTGTTCTCATTTGGCGTGCGTAAAGTCTCTCCGTAAAGTCTCCTCATTCGCTTTTCGATACACGGAAATCGAAGGAGGAGCCTTTAGTGAAATGGAAATTAGCGCGATGGTCTTCGAGATTTCTTTTTTTTCTTCATTAAGCGATTGTTTGCAAGTGCGACCGATAAATTTCTTCAGAAATGTACTGTTTGAGGAAGATTGGGTACTATAAATACAGGCAGATCTTCTTCGACGGAAGGATCGCGAGGTGGTAGGGTACACTTGGGACACTAAGCTCGGCTAATGAAACGAATATATCATCGTGGTCATGGCCAAATCCGTTTCTACTATTACTACACACGCCATTACGTTCCTGACGCCGTGCGTTAAGCGTCCCATTTAACCTCGTCTAAGCTCCCTGCTAAAGCGTATGTAACGCGTTTGCAATTGAATCCCACCAAGTTACATAAATCCGCAAAATTGTACCTTGAAGCTAAGTTGGCCCTCTTGTTTAAAATTGCGGTGACGCTCGTTGCATCCAGACTGAGGCATTCCGACAATGGAAAGCAATTAAAAAGTTTATAATGAGTTTGCCACGTTGTTTACGCGATTATAAAGCGAAAGGAAATTAACTAGAGAGTCGAAAATGTCATTATTTATCTGAGACCTGACTTTTATTTTCAGCAACAGTCCATAAATTCGAGAATTTTAAATGCGCAAATGGCGATTATTTTTTTCAACATTAGAACTCTTTGCGAGAATAAACCGAAAAAAATTAAGTTATTTTTGTACATCTTGACTTCTTGTAAATGGTTAATGTAATTTCCAGCGTTTGTATGTACTCTCATCCGCCGTGATATCACGAAAGTTCACGATTTTTAATTAAACTATCAGCGACACAAGTCGAGAACTAAGTGGCCAATGAGCGAAAGCACTCGCTTCTCAAGCGGCTAGTAGTAACGGATCCTTAACGACCGGCTCGGAATTGTTTGCGCCGCTGAATCGAGTTAATGCAGGAAAGTCTCGAAGGTTACCTTCGGGAGTAAGCGAGGGCTATGCAAGATAATACCCGACTGTCCCTTTTGGGACAAAATCTCTTCCAAAAGCTTTGTTACGTTAGGATGCGCTGCGGTGGAATCACCAAACTCCTGAACGAAATATTACATAAATGTTTTTGTATAGTTGCACTTGCAATTACAACGAAATCGGAGTTCTAAAATCTTAATTTTACATTTTGATATCGATTAATCTTTAATTTATAAAATCTAATTTTTTTTAATGCTATTTTTTTCCCTGTCAACAACGCTTATAAATAATAATCGAATTTCTGTTTTAATAAATTCACGAAAACAAATTGATAAATCTTTCAATCATTATTATTTGTCTTAAATAAGTATTTGTTACGTTGCGATAATATGAGCAAATGTTAAAAGGTCAATTTTCCACGAATTTATTATTTTGAATCTCTTTAAAAGCGTCTCGGATATCGACAGATCTCGATAAGTTCTCCAATCTTATTAGCGTGCGCTCAAGTTACCTCTGTCATAGTACACTTGAATTCGATGATTGCGTTCGCCATTTGCTTCGTTATTTATTAGCGGGATTCGAGATGTAGAAAAGTATTGTATTTCCAATAGTAAAAGACGAAAAGTGGAAAAATTTCGTTCTTTGATTTTTAACTTTGACAAAAGGTAATTTAGTCATAAATATGCAGGCAATAAACAGAAATCGATGCATATTTACGGTTTTTTACGGATTTTAGGTAAACCTTATAAACTAAATAGAAGCTCGGTGATAATTGAAAAGCACTTTTGATCTACCGATTCGCAACACGTCTTTACCGATCCTTCCTAACTTCTCAATGCTATCCAAATTGCTGAAACTTCTCCCTGAGTTACATTTCTCTGCGAACTTTATCAGCTAACGCAGTTTGATCTATGAATTCAAATGTGAGAGGTCAGAGCGACTACCTGCACGTTGCACATAAAGACTTATGTTACAAATTATGACGCTTACTCGAGCTGTGATTTGAGTATACAAAAATGCATACATACTTTATTGTATTGTGTATTATATGTACACATATAATAGCATTATCTTTACCTAGAGTTAAAACTGAAGGAAAAGATAAAAAATAAAAAGACTACCCTTTATCAACTGAATTTTTTTATGCAAATGGGAAAAGTAGGAACGAACGTGCTACTTCGTTAATATAGGTGTAAGTTCTCCAGAGGATAGAGTTGCATAAATCGAGCTTTTTTATTTAGTAGGAAAAACTTGGGGCAGTCGCCTATTCCTGAGCGCGAGGAAGTCTAATTAGGAAAGATATCGACAGTTCAACTATTCGGTCTCTTAGTGCTTTTTTATACTATGTCCCGGGGAAAGAAGTCTCGCAGTCCCTGGACGCTTTTAATGCACAGCAACGTTTTCTGGGAAAACGGATGAACAAGATACGAATTACCAACTGGGAAAATTCATTATTCAAATTATCCGGAATACAATAACCATCGTCGCGTGATAATTCCCATCGATTGAGTCGCACGATCATATTGTAGCGCAGTGTCTTCAGCAAGACAAACTATTAACGTATTAAACGTATTCGCATAGAATGAATTACACTCAACTGTGTAACGCTATGATTTATGTATGCTTTTTGAGACTTTGCGTGTTATTAATCATGTTAAGTGTTCTAATGGTCAGACAACGTTTATGTATTTGACCGTTGAACATTGGATGATAATGTAATCTTGGTAAAATTTAATACTTTATTATAAAATTAACGACGATTTATTATAAAGTATTCATTTTAAGATTTGAAAAACCTAATTCTAGGCGATTTTGATTTTAAAATCTATTTAAGCCTAAAAATCCGATCAATCTTCAAAGGTCCTCTAGTTTCAATATTTTAGATATATAGATATACGAGATATAATAATTAAATTAGACCGTTGTATGAATAAATCAAGACTTCCCATTATCATTTGCTTTAGAAACACAAAAGTTATTTTAGAAATTATTGCGAGTCTGAGAGATATAAAATATGTTTTCTTATTTAAAGCGTATAATCCGCATCTTGTACTTCATAATGACGTTCCGCTTTTTATTATTTCACGCTTTCACGAAGTTGTAGACAAAATAGTGAGACAAATTGTTTTAATGCATGCGAATATAATCTTCTTAGACCAAGAAGATTATCCTCCTTTACCACGGGTGATTCACGAGCATGAAACAAGCATGCACACGTTTGTAAACCATATTTCAGACTCTCCTTCTTCATTTCGTCCGCGGTCGAGAGCGCGCCCGGAGGCGACTGCGACTTTTTCCCCCTTCCACCCCCCCCGATTTTCGACAAGCGGACGTCGTCACTCAGAATATGGTAATCGTTGGCCGTCGCTTGGTGTCTCCCATCAATCCGCGTGGAGCACGGCATTCATCCTCGTATCTGTCGTGGCTGTCGCGAGTTTATCGCCGACAAAACGCGGCGGCGCTCGTTAACGACGTGAAATACGGTCGCCCATAACGAAGGGACTCTTTTCGAGGGCGGCGGCGGCGGCGATATTTTCGCTTTCGTCGTTTCGTCCTCCCCTTTCTCCCCCATGCCCCCCGCTTTCAGCTCGACCCCGATGCCACGCCGCCGCGTCGCGATACGTTATAGGGCTTTAAAAGGACGTCGTAATGACCACTGGATGGCGTTGATTAAAAAAAGCTTCATTCCCTGGCGGGGGCGCGTGCGAAACGCTGCGGGTTGCGTGCTTAACAGTTTGTCATGTGTGTAAACACAGACTTGTCGGTTCCTCCTGTTATTGAGTAATTAACTATATTAATTTAATTGATATTAAGTAAATTAAAACACATAGCGCGCTATTATTCTCTATTTTCTCACACGCTCATTATGGAAACCTTACGAATCCCTTTTATAGAATTTGTACAATTTAATCGGCGATCAGTCCAATCTCTCGACTTAATCAATCCGCTTTCTCGCCCATAATCGAATATCATCAAATCCGATCTCGGGCAAGAATTCTAAGCCGCGGTGTATAGCGGTCTCACGAGCGTCGGGATTTCCACTCGGGATGCTTTTTAATAACATTAGCGCGAAACGCCGTCCGTTGTCCGCTGTAATCTCGCGGCAGCTCTCGCGCGCGTCGTTTTACGGCAACAGAAAAAAAAGGAAAAGAAGAGAGAAAGGAAAAAAAGAGGAGAAAAAAGAACGCCCGAGTCTCCGGTNGCAGCCACGAGGAGAAACGAATGCAGCGACGACTACGCTGGATATACCATCTCGCTGACGTCGGCGAGACCGGGAGGAAGGGAATTTAAGTCGCGGGGATAATCCGCGCTTTAAAGCGTTAGAGCAATACTGCGCTGATACTTCACGCTCGCCTGCCTATATTTCGCTCGTTCCCGCTCGCCACATTCATCGGCGTATTCACACCGACGTTGGACATCGGCATTTCGGTGTCCTCCTTTTATATCGCAGTGCAGCAAAACGGGCGCACGGAGATCGGCCCTGGGCTTTCTAAACGGGTCGACGGTAGGGGCACACGATTTCGGGAGGATTGACATTTTGTCGATCACTCGCTACATCGATATTCCGTTTTAGCAAAGTTATAGGAAGACGGAGCTTGTTTATCTATTTAAATAATTCATCTTTGATTTCGCGAAACATCAATAATGGATTAACTGGGAATCTACGCTCTTTTCATTTCTCTCTTTCTTTTTTTTTTTTAGAAAATGGGCATTTGCAAAAATCTAATTTTGGTTTATTCAATTATTATATCTTACTACACTGAAAAAAAGTTCTGGTTAAGGCTTCTGGCTCTTCACCACAGCCATATTGAATTATGATGTCAGAGGCGAGAATGACACGCTGATTTTGCGTCCGTGCCATTTGCAAATAAATATAAATTTAAATAAAATGAATGTTAACCTTAATTACCGAATTGCTAACCTTGAATGATGAATAAAGATCAAGGATAGCATTCCTATTTTAGAAGTGTATTAAAGTAATGTAACGCGTTATTTTATCCAAATTTGTATTTATTTGCAAATGGCACGGATGCAAAATCAGCGTGTCATTCTCGACATCATAATTCAATATGGCTGTGGTGAGAGGCCAGGAGCTTTAAAAATGGACAAATCAGAAAAATCTTGTAGGCGCGATCAAATATTCTGGTTATTAAAAGTTATTAAGTATTGAATTCTATTGTAATAACATTTGATCACGCCTACAAGATTTTCTAATTCGTCCGTTTTTAACCAGAATTTTTTTTCAGTGTAACAAGCTATTTCTATTGATTAAAAATGAACCGGAAGTGTATTATAATTAGAATCAGTTTAATTAGTGCTTTTTATGTGATATTCTTAATTTATTGCAATAAAAGTAACAATAAGCAAATTAATTATAATCATATAACGCCAACTGATCGGCTTTTGTAAAAATAGATCGAGAGCGTCGTAAGATCAGCTCGTAATCGCCCAACTTTCCCGGCGAGAGGAACAATGCTCGGGAAAAATTTGTTGACGTAGCTCCACGATGTTATCACACAACCTCGTAAAAAGCACACACGGCGGAGAACTGACATGGTGGCCGAAAGAATTGCACGAGGAGGGCAGCGAGGGCGAACGAATCCGGTTATCGGTTACCCATAAATCGAAACTGAACGAGCTGACCGTCGTAGATGGGTCATCATAATCCGAACGAACGATGCATGCTGGCATCGTCGATTGAGGCTGTTCACCATCACCGACGAGGTCGTGGTTTCGTGAAAAAAAATGACTGCGCGCAAAAATGTTCACGCATAAATGCGCAAATGCACTTGTGTATATTACGCGCAATTATCCAACATTTATAATGTGGTATTTTCATCAGCCCATTGGTACTATTTACGAATATAAGATAATAATTTTTGTAACTAACAACTTGTATAGTTATACAAGAATTAGTTTTAATTTGTGTTAAGGTAATGATTTGGCGCACTCACAATTCAGAGTTTGATTCAGTGTCATGTTCATACAGATTACGTTGCTAGGAGTTACTTTAATATACATATAATCTTTTGTTACTTGTAATTGAACCTTTAGAAAAATAGGACGCGCTTCGCCCCCTAAAGTTTTGTAATAATAATAAACTTTCTGCGTTTATTATAAAAGTGTTGTTAAATAAATTTCTCGGTCCTGGACTCACCACGACCTCAACAAATTAGACGTAAGTAACTACATACATGCGATAAATGATTTACAGAGTTTTAATTAATTCTTAAATATCATAGTCATGATATAAATATTTAACATAATTGTTGTACATCTATTTGTCTTTAGATTGGAATTCTCTGCTGTTCGTTAATCCCTTTTTCAACTTTCCGTGTTTTTGAATAGTTGAAACATACGCGTCCGAATTACATAATAGCGAATAATAGAAGGACGGAGGTTTAAATATTGCGGAGCTTGATTCCCGCAAATAGCACGATGTTAAGGGGGAGATAGAAAACTTGTCCTTAAAATATAGCATATTGTAGGCTTGCGCGGATGGATACGCATACATTATTCATCCAGAAATATATATTCCACCGGGAATAAATCGGACGACGCGTGGCGCGAAAATCATAATGAATTATGCTTACACCGCCTTGATATGAATTTGACGTGGGCGTGAGTTCGCGGTGGAAGAAAAGACGAGCCGACGTTTATTCTCGAAATATTCGCCGGGATATATTTTGCGCTGCACCGCCGCCAACGGGAGTGGCGAGCGCGACGGCGCGGCGGCGCGGCGTCCGCGTCGGAGAACAAATGATTTAATGAGAGAAGGGCTGGAAACCCGACAGTAGCAGCCAACCGGGAAATGAGAGAGGGAAAAAGGGACACGAGGCGGCGGGGCGCGCGAGAGAGACGGCGAAAATACGGCCTGCGAACGCACTGGGTATGAACACCCTCTGATGCAGCGAAATACCAATGAAACTCGGGCGAGGGGGGAGGAGGGCTCGCGGCCTTGCGTACGAAACTTTTCGGGACAATTCTCCCGCTTTCTCCCCCGGCCGGCTATTATGCCGCGGATAACATCACACGTGACGATTAATGCGGCGAGCTTATTCAACGGCGTTTATTCTTAGTTGCATTATCAGATCGCAAATATTTGATTTACCCCTTTGTCTCCGGGCTCCGTCGTTATCCGCCCCGCCGAGGAGAGCCGATCGAGGACAACACGCCGGGGAAGATATTCCTAGATGCGAGGCTTTCGGAAGTGTTTGGATTGCGGCGATGACGCCCTGTATCTTCCGCTTCTCGCGAGGGGATGATAATTTAACCAGGCTGAGTCGCGCGGCTACATTCAGCGGAGGATTGTACGGGATCCAACTTTGCCGCGCTTTAAATGAACGCGCGCCTCGGTACGTGATGAAAATTTGAAATTCGTTAGCGCGACGAATGCGCCGCGAGGAAGTTTCGACGTGTCAAGATTAGACGCGGCAACTTTTAGCTCCTCCGCGGCTACCGTTTTCCGCGGGATAAAAGTTTCTCGCTGCTACTTTACCAGGGGGTGAGAGGAAAAAAAAGGAAACGTAGGAACAATAAACAAACGTAACTCGCCCGCCGCGTCTTTTATAGTTGCGTTTTATGTGCGCGTCTTGCATCTCGAGGCGCGATGCGCGGCATTATTATTACCTGCCAAAAATGTCCCCCGGCCGAACGACAGTAGATTCTTCTTTTTTTTTTACGGTGTCAAACAAATTTCCGTCGACCGAGGTGAGATCTTGCTAGAAACGATATCCGATGCTCCGGCAAAATCTGCAAAACGCCCGAACGAATCGCGCAACTTTGCAGAATTCCCTCTTGGAAATCGCGACGGGTGGTAGTGTAAAACTTTTACGACACGCATTATGATGCGGAGCGAAGCCGGTCGCGTTTGCGGGAATGTAAAAAGAGAGGAGAGAAGGAGGGAAGCACGCGCATAGCCGGGCGCGTGTTATGTATCCGGCCGCGCGATAGTTACAACGCGCGAGATCTCATCGCGCGTAAAGCGAGAGCGTTATGATTCTCGCGCCTTCCTAGCGCGCCTGACGTTTATTGAAAGAATTTACAGCGACAAAAACTTAATAAAGGCCGCGGCGGCGCTCCTCGCGCCGAGTGCTCGAATGAATCGCGTCGCAAGGCGAAAATCCTCGACGCTAGATTACAACAGGTGCACGTTGCAGAAATTACAACGTTGTTCGTTATAGTAGGCGAGAAAAAGAAAGAGAGAAAATGAGAAGGGAAGGAGAGAGAGAGAGAGAAAGAGAGAGAGCAAGAGAGGAAGCTAATCGTTAAAGAGGACGCCGGCACGGCGGCGTGGAAGTAGAAATGGTACGCGTATGCACCGACACTCGGGCAAACTCTCGCATATGTGGCGCATAGATGCTCTCGCACACTTTCCATCCGCATACAGAAAATGTTTTCGACTATTGTAGGGCCACGTATACTCCATACTTGGATCCGTACCTCGGTTTAGCGACGGTTTATGTCACGGTGTGAACGCAATGTGTACATGCTTTACGTCTACCCGCTTCTGCGAAACGGTTCACCTATAACATCCTCATTTTAATTTTAAACGTGTGTAATCTTGCGAGGGATGTAGAAAATTTTATTATAATAAGCTCTACATTGTTATTAAATTACGAATGTAATGCGCTTAGCTTGTGATAACGCCGATTGGCCATATTTTGTAATAATTACATATTATATATATATATATTTTTTTCAAACATAAATAAAAATTATTATGAGATCCAGCATCGACCGTACAAGGCTTATTATTACACTGAGAGAAATGTATGTGGTTTTTGCGACTATAATTGCATAGTAAAATAATTATAGTCGAGAATATTATTTTTATAGTAGTTATTACTATAATATTGGTAATAATAATCATATGTTCATAATGATGTCCCAATTGTGGTTACTATTATATTATTTTATAGTACAAATTACCAAATAAAAATCTCGTTTTAGTTAATAACAATCATATTATAAGTTGCATGGACCAAATTATGATTATGAGAACTTTAATAGAATGTTAAATCAATCATAATTTATATTGTTTGAATAACCATAAAAATGTGGTTGGGCCCAAAAACAACTATAAATTATAGTGATATTATAGTTTCTGCAACTATTTTTTTCTCTCAGTGTATTAATTTGATATATTCCTAACGGTCAAATTTAATTGATTAATTATTAATTATAAATAATTCTATTAAAATGTTATTTATATTTTATGATGAAAATATTGTCAAATACAACAAGATTTCTACAGATTTTATTACAAGTAATAAAATAAATAATAATTGTAATACGTTTATTCTGAACATACTACAATTATTATTTTATTATTTTATTACTTGTAATAAATATGTCGCTTAACGCTACAAAGTTGGACATATTATTATTATTCTCTCAAATAGAGAGAAAAGTAAAGCAATTGTGTAAAGCTGTGTTACTACAATATTTATGTTCAAAGTATTCTAATCTGAATAGTGCGAACGAACATAGAAAATTATCACGTATTTCTCCGGGATCCTGTTTTACGAAGGTGGAGGTTGTTTCAATCGCCGATAGTTTATGTCGCGCGTTGTACGGGACGCGGTGAAGGGGCCTCGTAATAGGAGCGTGCTACCGATGAAATTAAAATGTAATTCCGCACTCTCCCCCGCTCATTGCACCCTCGTAATCTCCTCGAGCGTCCCCGGGTGTCGCAACGGCGAATACGTACATCACGCGGGGGTTTCTGCCCGAAAGGGGGAGGTGTTGGTGGGCCCGGGGGTGAGAGATGCGAGCGAGCGAGTGGGTGGCCTGTGTGTGGGACGGCTTGCGGATTCGTGAGTAGTCGGGAAGGGCTGGCGCCGCGACGCGACACGTCGTGCCGCACGCTCGAGGAGGGTGGCCACCGAGTTACGAGCGCGGCGGTCCCGGATTATTTGCATATTTTAATCTAACGGTAAAAAGTCGCGCGCAACGCTAGTTTTCCCATTAGTCCACGGGGGTGGGACTTTTAACGTAAACGCGCAATATTGTACGTAACGTGCCGTGCGCGGTGAATGTAAAGGAGCGAGTGTAACATGATTTTGTAATTTAAAGAGGAGCAATGCTGCCGGTCGTATCACGTTCAACTTGTTAATTGTTTGACAACAGGCTTACAATGTATATAAATTGAAAATATTAAACTTATGAACAAATATGTATAATATATTTTGTACATATATGTGTATTAATTATATTTAATTTATTCATTAGTATAATTCTACAAAATATGTGTCAATGCAAGAGACACGAAAAGGCATTGTCGTTCATGAAACGCCAAGAGGAAGAAAAGAGAGAGTCAATTTTTTACTCAATATATCATTTTTATGTATATATAAGTATAAAGTTATAAGTATAAGTTATAGTTATGTATATATAACTATAAGTATTAATTTTTTAAACAAATCTGTATTTTTATCAAGAAAATGGAAATTTATTTGAAAATTTTACTACATTACTTTCGTGATATAGGTATCCACGGTTAATAAAGTGATATATTGTTACGAAGAAACGTCAGGAGATTTGCTAAATGATCACGTGAAATGCAAGCTATTTTTATCTGCCCCGCGTATTTCGGTAATTGCTGCACACGTTTCGTTGAAATTCTATAACTTTCGGCAATACGATTAAACGTCACCCGATTTCATTTGAAGTCGAATAATAATAGCCGATCTCTTTCCGCGAGAGTTTTTACACGTAATTTTTATCATAACTTGATTTGTGCGAAATGGGAAATCGCGCAACTCGGTATCGAACTTTTTGGAAAATTTTTCCAGGTCGTTTCAATTTTCATCCAAATCGGCCGATTACACCTCTATAGCCACGCATACGAGAGTAATTACATTTTTGGGACGCCATCTGTAAAGACTGATCGCGAAGGGAGCGGGAATTGGCATTGCAGCTGGATTTCGCGAGAGAGATAAAATTGGGGAAACCCTACGTTCCCAAATCTCATCTCTTTTTTTCATCACTTTGATTAAACGTTAATAAATCACCATTATTTGTTGCGCTTGAAAATTGTGCAATTACATTATATTTTCCAATTTTCCACATGGGATGATATTTGAGAGAAAAAATTTAAATAACATTTCTTATCTTTTTATGACCGCGGAAGATGCATGCAATCACGTTTTGATGTTTGTAAAAAATTATTTCAATTTTCAAGAAAATGCATAGTATGATCCGAGTATGTCGAATATCTGAACAATTCTGTAAAATTGTTTAATTACGTGTTTTTCGGCTGAATGTTATGATGTAGACGTGTGCATGTAAAATCATACGTATTATATAGTAATCTATGTCGTACGAATTGACTATAACGACTCTCATGTGGATGATGAAGTAGAAGGGTGCTTGAATGAATCGGTTTATGTTGTGACAGGAATGAAAATATGGTTCGATGAGCATGCTGCCATCACAAATATGAAGGAAAAAGGGCGAGCTACATAGTGAGGGATGGACAATAGTAGTAGATATGGTGAGCGAATGAGGTATTAATAAAGCTAAACTCTGTCCTGCGATTTTAATTACAGCGTGGGAAAAATTAATGAAAAATAGGCATAGTTTTATGAAAACCAATTTAGTTACTATCAACGAACGAGTTATAATAAATACAATTAATTGTTTGTATCAAAAAATTTTGCAAAGATTATAGAATTTCAGGCATTTCATAATGTTCTAATATTTCTTTAATTTATTTGCATCTCTATACATCTGAATAAACATTTATAAATTATCTAATGGAAAGAGAGTTATTTTAACCGTTTGAGGTATATATCATTGTAGCTCATTTAAAATAAACTACGAATGAATTATGATTCGTAACATAAAAGTAAACAAATCTACGCATTTATAATGAGTGCTTATATTTACTATTATGGATATTTACTTGCTCTCAATATTTATGTACTCATTTAAATATTACGTCGAGTTATTAACAAATGTATGATAGCACCGCATGTATCTGTGCGTTTAGTGTGGCGGTTTAAAATAAATTTCAGTATATTATACTGAGGTTTTTATATTGTATTTCATTTTAAGACCTCTTTTCCTGTTTCTGACTTCATACTTCAAAATAAATAACTTTTTTGGAACGCACACTAACGTATCTCCTATATTTTTCCTTAAAGAGTAACATCTTGAAAGTATCAGGTTTAATTTTTAACTAAAAATATGAAAATTTATTGAAAAAAGTTATAAATTTTTAAATAAAAAAACGTTAATTTTCCTCTTTCTTTGCTTCTCTAATTTTTTTATAATACTTAAATTCAATAAAAAAACCTATAATGTCTTGTAAAACAATGCTTAAAGATTATTCTGTAATTTTTTCAAGTCAAAAAAATAAAAAGCTTCGTCGTAGCAAGTATTTTTGTCAAGGACTAATATACTGTGTTTCTTTCACTTTTCATCTGCTGTCTTTGATATTGTTTCTAAAGGGGTTCTCAGCAAAGCCCGCTTCATTCAGACTCCTCGTGTCTCTGAGACTTCATTTTTCCTACCGTCTATCGATTACGAAAAGCCCGATTCTCCTCCAGAAAGACAGTCGGTTTTCGATCAATCGAATTAAAATGGGCTATATGTGGGATGAAAAGCCACTGGGATTTGAATCTAGACCTCTTGTATTACTAATCCCTCGCGTTAACACGGAGTCACGCGTCATCCCAATTTACGTATTTATTTTTCAGTATTTGAAAACGAGTAATAATATTTACAAAAATGTATACATATAGGTATGTATATTAGAAAAAATATATAAATATAACTATTATGCATATAAGCATGTGTGTTCCTTTATATAAATAATATATAAATAATATATGTGTTTGAAGAAATTTAATTATAATAATTATCTGCTTAAAAATTGTTTAAAAACTTTCTAATAATTTTACATTAAGATTTTTAATATTATTTTGCTAAACAATATAAAGGATGTTCTATATCTACCGTACCTAGTAATGGCAGATTTTTTAAGTCATTTAGAGATGAAAATCTTAATATCAAAATTACAGTAGGTTTTTAATGAAAAACACTTAAAGATGGTCAATCCGGTTGTTAAAAATTCACATATTCAAGTCCATAGGTACCCTTAGATTAATATTTACATTTTTATTAATATTTAAATATTAATATAATTTTGCATGTAATATACTTTTAATTTTTAACTTTTTTATAACGTTTCTTATTTGTTTAATTAAATTACTGCGTGTATACTGATAATATTAATAATTATACAAATATTATTTTACTGAATATTGATCTTTAAACGCATCGAGCTGTCAAATCTGTCACACGAAATATATATGTTATAAATAAATAACCAATTTTAATAATAAAAAATTTAATTTAATAATAAAAAACAACAAGATGTACTTTAGCATTAACTACTTAAAATTAACATTTCGTACGTAATAGTTAGTACATTAGCAGCAGATTAATGCAACAAATTTTAATTATTAATATTAATAAAATTAATTACACTATTAATAAAATAAACCACATTATTAAAAACATGAAAATTTAGATTTGTTTTATTCATGTTATTAGTATACAGCAATTTAATTAAATAAATTAAAAAATTATTAAAAAGATAAATTCAAGAATGCACGCAAAATTATGTTAATATTTAAATATTAATAAGGGTACCTCCACTATGTAACGGATCTGAATGCGTGAATTTTTAACAATCAATTGGTTATCTTTAAACTAAACGATTCCTTTAAAAATTACTGTAGCTTCAGCACTTTGGAATTAGGATTTTCATATTGAATAACTTCAAGTATCTGATTAATCTGATAGGTGCGGTTTAGGCACCTATTAATATAGACTATATTAATATAGACTATATTAATATAGAGAATATAGTATAGACAATTTAAAATGCAATAGCGACGTTATAATAATAAACTTCTTATCTAATTTATAACTCAATTTTATTAAAAAATTGGAATTTCAACAATTTTTGCAAAAATATTGACAACGAATGTCACTATTTTATGGAGGCTTACATATGACAATAGGCATATATGTTGAACATGTAAACTTTTAACTTAACTAATATAAATCGCGAATCTATAACATCAGCGATGATAAGACGATCTGTTCCATATCTTAACTCATACAACATCCTTAGGAAAGCAATCCAATCTAAATCCATTTTCCGGCATGGTCGACAAATTTCCGGCTATCGAGTACCCTTAATTGACGGAATATATCACTAGATCGAGACTCCACTATCATAGTGCCATGGCGAGACATAATTTACGGAAATAACGTGGGTTATCCGCCCCACTTTAGGGTAGGTACCCTGCAACTGTTCTTTCGGGATTCTGATAGGGTCGGCAAATCTCTCGATTTATGTACTATTTCCCCAAAATCTTTTTGAAATTTTCATGGTCCCATACGCAGTAGATATCGCCCGTAATTTCATAGACACCAGCGAAGAAACAAAGGATTTAATTATTTAGATACAAAAGCTGTGATAATACATTTTCGTAAAGTGTTAAGAGGCATCTTTTTCTTCAAATCAATTATAATTTTCTATTTATATTAAGTCCTGAATACTCTCTTTCGATATCGAACTTTTTCATAAATTTTATATACAAGACATATTACGAATTTATTAAGCTGCAAGCCGAGCAAGCCGAGGCGAGCGATACTCTTATGCATCAACTTTTGCCTTCTTCAACCACAAACTCTTTCTAGTCGATCTTGACTAAACTTTGTATGGACAGCAAGGTCATGTTTCAGAAGATTGTTATCTATATTATAACTATAGTATTTCGATCAAATCGTGTCCTCAAAGAATATCGATAATACGATTTTCCTATCGACTTAAACTAGGGAAAAATGAAATTCACAACAGAGAGCCTCCGCTAGTTTGGAAATGTTCTGTATTCAACAGCTAAGGTCTGTCATATCTAGATCACCCTAAAAAAGTATTTTACATTTAAAATGATTTTTTCTATAATTTCATATTCTAAGCTTACTGTTTTACAGCAAACATATTTCTTTTTCAATAAAGTGAAAAATATTTTTTTCTCTCTTAAATACTCTTGTTTGTGCTATTTTTCTCTTGATTTCAGAGAAATTCTTTTGAGGTCAATATAAGAGTAAAATTCTCTAAGATTTAGAGGATTCCACGTATATAAAAAAATTTTTTTTTTTGAGTGATTGTATCAGAATTACGATCAAGCCACTCACTTAGCTCAAATTTCAGTTTAATCTTTCGCTCGCGAAACGACAAATCTGCCCTAGTTACGTAAGCATGCGAGAGAGACAAATTATTCAAAAAGCGAAGAAAATGGTACATGAGCATTCTGAAGACACCGTTTTTAAACCGTACGACGTACCGCGCGGTATGAATGTGCGGTTAATTCTATGTGCGATTAAAATTATAATTTAATCTAAAGGAATCACACATGCGCAACCTATTTGCGAATGCGCGTAGCGTGAGTGCGCGGTGAGATCGTAACCATAAAATTCCGACCGCTGACAGAAATTACAAAACGATGCAATGCCTTCGGTATAGTTTCTGCTCTTCTACCACCGCCGCGCGCTTAAATAATTCATACTCTCTCGTGTTGCTAGCATAATATTTCCCTTTTCCGCGCCGCGCGGTACGAGTACGGGACCGACGACGGGCCGGAATGTGCCCGGAGCGTACGTAAAAGTGTACGGGGAAAAAATGTTGTCGCTATCGCTCACAAAAAGTATCATTATTTGTGCGTTAGTTTCGGTTATCGTCTCGTAGCGTCCGCGTATTATCATTCTTCCAAACAATTGACGGCAGTTATGAATCGCGCCCAAAAAAAAAGTATTTTACGTTCAAAGATTTTTCCTGTAATTTTTTATTCTACGCTGTAAATTCCTATGGGTTGCCACTGCTCCTACTCAATATTTCATTAATTTTGACTAAAAGGAAGGTAAATTTTGATTAACATGAAAGTTAATTTATCTAATTTAACTTCTATATTAATCAAAATTTTACCTTTCTTTTTAGTCAAAATTAAGGAAATATTGAATAAGAGCAGTGGCGACCTGTAGAATAGTTAAAAAGGGCTCAAATTGAATCTAATTTGACACTACGAGTTTAACAATGTAAGATTACTGTTTTACAGCAAACATATTTCTCTTTCAATAAAGTGAAAAACATTTTTTTCTCTTTTAAATACTCTTGTTTTATTACTATTACTTGTTTTACTAATACTATTTTTCTGTTGATTTCAGAGAAAAATTGAGATCAATATAAGAATAAAATCCTTTAATTGTAAGATTTAGAGGATTTCACGTACACTGTAAACTCCTATGGGGTTGCCACTGCTCCTACTCAATATTTCATTAATTTTGACTAAAAGGAAGGTAAATTTTGATTAACATGAAAGTTAATTTATCTAATTTAACTTCTATATTAATCAAAATTTTACCTTCCTTTTTAGTCAAAATTAAGGAAATATTGAATAGGAGCAGTGACGACCTATAGAATAGTTAAAAATGGCTCAAATTGAGTCTAATTTGACACTACGAGTTTAACAGTGTATGTAATTTTTTTTTGAGTGCACGAATTTAGTAACAAATTATTGAATCGTGCAGCTAAATATTTATCAGCGTGTTTCCTAAACAATTTGGGGACGAGGGAGGAGGAGGACGGAGGGGGTCGCGTTTTATTGACTCACGCAACGTACGTAATTGCGAATTGTTCGTTCCGGGAGAGTTCGTAAGCAGAGATTTTCCAGTAATGAGAAGAGCGTGCTACACTTGCGAGCCCGCCGCCTCGCGCGACTACCTAAATGCAAATTCTTTATGAAAATCCGACGTGCCGCGAACAGCGCCGGTAAAAAACAACGATATTGCGAAGTCGCTTCACTTACACAGACCCGCGGACGTCGACCGCGGCGCGGCGGCAGTGAACTACGCTTGCCTAAAGTGTCGGCAAGAAGGAAGCGCGCGCTTCCTTCGTGTAGGCAAGATTCCCGGGCCGGAGTACGCCCGGCATACAAGCGCGCATACAATTAATTAAGTTGGCTTCTAATTAATGCAGAACCCACTTCGACCGCGAAGGATCGCTTAAGATGGAACTTCCCTTTAAGCTGTAATTACATTTACGGTACACGTGTTGGTGTATATCCGTCGGCACCTCGTGCCGCACAATATGAAGCCACCGTCCCTTCTCGTACTTATCGCTCGCTCACCCCTCGTAGCGCCTGTCGCCGTCGCCGACGCCGTCGCGCCCTCGCTCGACGCGATGTTTGGACGGGCGGGTGGATATTTGTTCTGCAAGCCTTCCGAGCTCAGTTTCGGCTGGAAGGGCGCGCGCGTAAGAATATTCATCGCGCGCCCTTCCCTCCCCTCCCCCTCACCTCCGAAAATGGCATCCGGGGCATTTTCCGTCGCCGCGAGCAGCCGCGAGCTGACGGCCGCGCCGTCGCCGTCGCCGCCCGAGGAGATTCTCCGCGCGTGCTCACCGGCGCGTTAAATAGATCATGCGAAAGGCATTCCGATTCGGTGGCGCGATAACGTCAGCCTCGTCATGCACGTACCAACGATCACGTCACTCACCATTTCTCCCTGTTAATGTCGCCGCTGGCGGATGATCGCCGGCGAGAGCGCGCGTAACGCTGGCGCCGGGTATTTTCCGCCTTGTGTACTTTGCGCTTTGTGATTTATCTCGCGTGACGCGCGTAAGCGTATCGGGAAGATTGCCTCCCGACGATCGGAGTATTTCCTTATTTTTGTTATTATGATGACGTACCAATGAAACTGACGTTACCGTTAACCCGTTAATCCACTTATTATAATATCGTCCGTGACCGAGTAACATTTAATGGTGAAATGAAGATTGCGACGCGCTCCGCGTGTGCAAAAGAAATTAGCGAAATTGGATTATTAAACGCGTAAATGTGCGCGTTTAATTATAGAGAGGCAGTTACATATGCTCCACTGACGTTTATTTCAATGCCAAAGTATAAGCTAGTGATTACGGAACGGTGATAAAAAACAGGACGCAAAGGTGAAATTTAAAACCTCTCTTTACTGAAGGTATCAAGTTGTATTTCCCAATGTATCTAAATAAAAAGTTAAATAAGGAATAATTTTATCTTGCCGAAATGTATTGGAATGTCTACACTGAAAAAAAATTTTTGTTAAAAACGGACGAATTAGAAAAATCTTGTAGGATTGATGAAATATTTTGGTTGTTATAATAGGAATTCTAGTTATTATAAGTTGTAAAGTATTGAATTCTATTATAATACCAGAATATTTGATTAATCCTACAAGATTTTCTGATTCGTTCGTTTTTAACTCTTAGCTGCCACTGCGGGGTGAAATGACTCTAGTTCATTCAGCTTCAATTTAAGCCACTTTATATCGTGAAAAAGTTATGAATTTTTTTTGTGAAAACTCATTTTTTCAATTTTTCTATGTTTTCCAATTTTTTTTCATATTCAACATTTAATTTTACTAAAATTAGTTATGAAATATGTTAAAACAACTTTCAAAGATTATCTAGAAATTTTTTAAGTTAAAATAATGAATAGCTTCTTTGCAGGAAATATTTTAGTGGTTAGAGTTTTAAACGTGCCAGCCATGTTATTCTGGCGAAGTGTGGCAGCTAAGGGTTAACCAGAATTTTTTTTCAATGTAAGTCTTGGATTTTTATTATTATTACATGCTTAAGCAAAAATATATTAAATAATTTTAATAGAGGTATATGATTTAGAAAGTTCTTTATTGATTATTATTTGAGATACAATGCCATGTTTAGATAAGAGATAACAATATATTAAAAAATTGAATTAACGTGAAGATATTTTTGGCATCAAGTTACGTGAAAATTGCTTCAAATTCTTATTCCGATAACATTTACAACCAAGTTACCCTCTCTCGAGTAAATATCGACTGTTCTTTCTCGCGTCTTGAGTCTTTTTTGGATGAAGAGACATGCTAGCTAGTTACCACAGCGCGTGGTACTATCGCGCGAAGAGACCTCGCAGAGGGCGTCATAATTGTCAGTGATAAAAATCCTTCTCTTTGCGCTTTTTTTTTAACGATCCACCCGTGCAATGAAACACAATCTCTGGCGGTGCGTACGTGCTAGGCAAGAAAAAAAAGGATACCAGCGCGCGAGAGAGAGAGAGAGTGAGAGGGGAGGGGGGAAGAGGAATGGGGCACAAAGAGGAAGAAACCATTGTTATTTACAGCTTCGCTTGTACACCCGCCGCGAGTAAATACCACTTCTTTCCAACCCTCGGATCTGCGACGCCATACTCGTTTCGACATAAAAACTCTATCTCCCTTTGCAGCGTCGCTATCGGCTCTCGTCGCTAGTTTGAAACTGGATTTTCGCGCCTCTGTCGCATCCTCCTCTTTCCCCTCTTCTATCTCCCTTCCTCTCTCCCTCTCCCAGGTATTCTTCCTTCGTTCAAGCATCATCGACCTTCCGCTATAAAGCGCTTTGGAAACTCATTCTCGTTGATCTTGTTCCATCGGGTCCCCATGCAAAATTGCTATACGTGGTTCCGCATACGTACGTGACTACCATAGCGGAGTGACAATCACGGATAAACGCGGTTATCGGGGACGGGAAGAAGGAGGGTGGGAGTCGTATAGTTAACGTTTTACAACACGCTGCGCCAAAACTACTGTTTGATTGTGAAGCCGACTAACTTGAGGTCTCTCTCTCTCTCTCTCTCTCTCTCTCTCTCTCTCTCTCTCTCT
>JAJVSH010000080.1:855403-868818 GCA_021460005.1 Tetramorium alpestre | reverse complement strand
ATCTCTCTCTCTCTCTCTCTCTCTCTCTCTCTCTCTCTCTCTCTCTCTCTCTCTCTTTCTCTCTCGACTCCAGCACGTTTTCTTGAAACTCATTCTGTTCAAGCATTATGCGCTTCTCCTGTAAAGCCCTCTCCAAGCTCGTTTCAGTTGATCTTGTTGCGTCGGATACGTGACTGTGCATACCGTAGTCGAACGATAATCCGTCGAAGAAAAAGTTATATGCATAATCGCGCGCGCGCGGCAAAAACATGGCGGCGGGGAGATGCAGGAAATTTGCGGGGGTTCGATAAGTCGCGCGTGTAAGGAGGCGCGCGTAAGAAAAGCCAGGTTTTTATCTCTACGATAATCGGAGAAGATCCCCGCGCGCCCCATTTCAAAGACAAACGCGGCAAACAACAATTCGACATTGATTTCACGTCTCGCGCGCACTTCTTTCACGACCCAGTTTCGCGGGCTGTAGCGCACGTTCGCGTATTTTACGACTGCGATATTACAACGATAATTGTTAAATCTCGCACGTACATACAGTTTTCTGCAACGGTGTATAACGGGCGAGAGGAAACGCCCCGAGGAAAATTCTTTGCCACGGTTACGTAATTACAGCGTTACAACGAGCCAGATCAGAATCGCGGTCCGCGAAATTAGGTGCATACGAAAGGCAGAAAAGCTTTTTTGCGTTCTGAATACGTGCGCTCGAAAATAGCGCTTGGCCACGTTACGCCGTATCACTACAGGAAATTGCTATTCGCCTATATGTGACTATCTGGTATTCCGGAGAAAAAAAAACTCGTAACCATAATCATACAGGTGTACGAGATGTCGTATCAAAACGGAGATTCGAGGAAACATGCGGAATATAGGATTCCTATTAGTCGGAGATTCAAATCGCGTCGATACCGTGAAAATTTCACGATGCGACGTATTTGTTTAATACACGTGAATTTTTCATTCATTTTATACGTATATCGCAAGGATTATTTTAAAGAGGTGTATTAAATATAGATATGTAATATAGTAACAATTAAATATAGATATATAATATAGTATCGAAAATCAAAGTTCGAAAATTATAATAGTTTTTTTTATTATACATCTTTTTTAGCAAAAGAAAAATTAGAAATAAATTTTTTTAAATAATAAAATTGATCTTAATTATTATATTATGCTAAATTATATATAATTAAAGTATAATTTCAAGTATCTTTCTAAAATAATTTTTCACATTCAATTTTGATTTAATTTTAATAAATTTTGCAATATATGTAGTCAAAATTTAAAAAAGCAGTCGATAATACCATCGATAATACCATTAAATAATTTTTTATCAAACAAATACACGTTTAAATGCCTATTATCTTAAATCTATTTCATAAAAACATTCTAATTGTAACAAAATTTGATTAAATAATTGTTAGAGCAAAATATATCAAATTACGCAACTAATGCACGTAATTATCGTTCACAAAGAAAAATTATATTTTTGTCTCGCCTTTTGCGATGTGATCTGATTAACGGTACCTACCGAGTAATTGTGCCGGTAATTAGCGCCCTAAAGTGGGCACTTTCATTTATCAAATCTCGCTGTCAGCGATAGATCGTCGATAATAGAAAATGTAATAAATCACATATAAAAATTATGCTGAATTATTTTTATTGTTTATCTGCAATTGCTAATTGTTTGAAATAAATATATATATCTTCTGTTAACGATTGCATATCTTTCTTTCAGTTACAGCTTTGTTAATACAGCTTCATGATAATCATTTCTTAATCCTTTATATTTCAAGTTTCTTATATATGATATTTCCTTTCACCAATTCAATAATTATAAAGATAATTTGTTATAAAAAATTTATGACTTTTTTGCTGAGAAAACAAATATAAAATTTATACATCAATTTATTTGCAAAATTGATCACATTTTACATTTTATGGTTTTTTTAAAGTGTGATACCTTTTGAGATTGTCCGGATAAAGCCTGGGCTTTCTTTTATAGGTGTCACAAAAATAACTTGCTCGCTTTTTTTTCCCCCAGAATATTAGGCTTGGAACACGTGATATAATCTTTGGTTTTCTCAGATAATGGAGAAATGAAAAAAAATGCCGAAAAATGGATTATCTGAATGTTGCTTCTTATCGACCCTGATCAATTTGGATACACAAGAATCTCCAATTAATTCCGTCAACAACTTCTGTCGAAACTTCTTATGAGTTGTGTTTTACAAAAGTTAACTGGCAAAAATATTCATGTCAGGCACAATTGATACTCCGAGTCGAAAGGGTTAATAAAAATTTACAAATTTGATGAAGCTTTCAAATACAGTTAAATTTGAACTAATTTATTGTTAATTTCAATCTTTGAATGTAAGTAATTTTCAAAATTTTCAATCAATTTCACAGATTTTATTTTAACGATTTTAATTTAGGATTTAATTATACGGACAATTACGAGAGTAAATTTTAAAAGTCAAACAATTATGCGATATAAGGAACTCTGTCTTTCAAATTTCGAAATTATCAGTACTTTACTGCACAGTTTTTATTAAGTGTCGCTTTACGAGATTATAAACAACCGTCCATATTAATGAGAATAAAATTGCGTTCGAAATGCTGGGGCGCATTAAGTGTTCTTTGTATCCACGGTGATTTATCGTTGAAAGATGTCGATACCAAGGACGAGTTTCTTTTCGCCTCACAGGACAGGAAGGAAAAGTTTAGTATTCGTTAGAGACGCTTATGTACGTCTCCGCTTCTGTGTGACGGAATTTAATTCTCCAAAGTGCTGAGGCCGTCGTGATCGATTGCGCGAGCTCGCGCGCCACTTCTAAACTCCTTCTTACTTTTGATAGTCCTCTCGAACAAAAAAACATCTGTTTGATACAGATGCCTGATTGATACATATGCATGATACTCACGCACATTTAGTTTAGACAAATTTGGAATTGATCGACAATTGTCTCGATATTCAAAATAAAATTATCATACATACACATATTTTTATGAATAAATATGCAATGAGTAGTTAAAGAAAAATAGAGGCAAAAGATAACTTAAACTTGAGAAGAAAAAGGCAGATTAAAATTTTTAAGACGTTTAAATATTGAGAAACTTGATTAAATTGAAAGTATACTAAAATTTTTTAAAATATATAACACTTATATGTATATGTATATATCTTTCAGTACGAAATACTATCGTTATTTAAACCTTCTCGAGAGAAGTTAATATTATTATATAACGAATGTGTAGTCACGTATAAAGGTTTTTGATTGCATTAAAATGTTAATTAATGGATAACGATGTAGGTGTGATTTCTCATTTTATTTGACACGTTAATGGAATTTTAATAATTTTACATCACACGAAGATCAGATATTTGATTATATCCGATATCAATATCGAATATCAAACTATGATATCACAGATGAGATATCACAAGGAAGTAATTATATATCAGTGAATCTGCAAAATATCTTTTTACCTTCAGCTTCATGAGGACCTTTCATGAATAATTCCCGTTCACGTCCACGTGTATTTTTTGTTGCACGTTGAATTCTTTATTTGACATTATTTAAATTCTAGTCCACGAATACGTTTGTAAAATTTGGCAATCTAGCAATATATTTTAAAATTATCTCGTAGAATTAACATCGCCACGCCGGCATAATGCAAATGACAAAATTTATATAGCAGTTGCATATTAAGACATATAACATGGATTTTGGCAATCATATCGTGGAACGATATACATAGGAGGACATGTGCGGTAGCAAACCAAATTATTGGAATCGACAAGGGACCTCTGTCGATTGGATTTCGCTAGCCGCATCGCCATATTTGCTTTTTATTTACGCCTCCGCTTCGTAATCGTTGCGGTATGATATTTCCTGATATCTCTTTGCATGCTTTTTAAATGGAAATTTCTCCTGAAAACTTTACACTAGAGTGCTACAGCTACGTTAATTTTAACTCTAATTTCTGCGTCAGCTTTAATTTATATCACGGCTTACTAATTATCATTATTCATTTAAAAAGCTCTCCCTCTCTCTCTCTCTCTTTCTTTCTCCTTTCTCGAAGCAAGTTGCCTACAATAAACGTAATCGAACATAAACTACGAATAAAAGCGTGCTTCATTAACGCAGTAAATTCTGAAGGATATTATACGCTAATGGCATACAATCCTTTCTATTCCCATTCTGCCTTAATTGGCCTATTTTTCAGTGGTAGACTCGAGCATCCTCGAGAGCCTCGACAAGAATTTCTGTAGAAAAGAGAGAAAATGAACGGGGAAGAGAAAATGCTAAGAGGACGCGGTGAGTTTTGCATATACTTGTAGTTTCGGAATGGTTAACGATTCCCGAGGGTCGGCGATGCGAGTCGCGCCGCGCCGCGCCGCGCCGCGCCGCGTCGGTACGCGGTACGAGTGACGAGATGAATCTACGTAATTGCTGGATCAGAATCATGCGGTCGATCCCCACGTAAATTAATATGCTTCGTATAGCCGACGATTTAGTGACGTGTGCACTAGCACGACGCGGGTCGAGAGTGTTTAGTAGTGCGCATAATTAAACTCCTAGCAAATTCGTATTTAATTTCGGGCATTAACCGTGCCTGCAACGTATGTCACATATAGTTTGTGCTACAATGTCTGTCAGTCTCAAAATTACAGTTTAAAGTGAGTTGCGAACTTTCGGCATGATATAATATTCATTTTAGATTAAACTTCGACTGCGAACACAAACCGTTCAGGCGTGACGCGTCGAATTTCCATTCACTAAAGTAATTACTAAATATCTACATTACTTTACAACTCTACAATTTTTTTTAACACATACACACACACACACACACACACACACACATATATATAGGTATGTATATATACACTGAGAGAGAAATATAGTTACTTTTGACTTTGACCACAAGTTTATAATATTTCTAACGATAATTATGGTTAACATTATGATGCATATAGTTAAGTTAATCATATTTATTGTTCGAAATATTATAAAATTATGGTTGAGGCCAAAAGTAATTATATTTTTCTCTCAGTGTATATATGTAGCATTATATATATTTTTAAAATAATATTTCAACACGTACATGGTAAACAAATTTCAAATTTTTGTCATGTAAATTATATCAAACTGCGAGATGTCAAACTGGCTAATATAATAAATAAACTTGCCGTTGTTAACAAGAAAGATATATATTGCGTGATCTCTCTGTCAGTTTATCGCGCGCTTTAACTTATTGGCTCTCTCGGTTTGAAAAGACGCGTAACACCGCAGCTTCAACAGATACATATTTGTTCTTGTCTAGAGAGATGATAGGTAGGATTCACATCGAGAGATATCCTACGTACCCGATTGCCTTTCCTTTCGAGCACTTATTCGCTAACACGATAGCTCACGCTTTTAGCTCGGACGACCTGTACACAAATCTCGAAAATCGAATTTCGTGGGTTCTTCCATGTCAGGTATCTCCGTCTGGTAGATACTACAGGGAGAATTTGCGAAAATCAGATTTCGCGGGTCAAGTGCGATTCGACAGCATCACCCTCGTCGTTCGTCCATCGTCGCGTGCGTTAGCTACGATGAATTTGCCGCAATTATCTCATTGCTGACTTTGATAAATCGATCCTTTCCTGCATCTCATCGAGACTGCTCAGTTAGCGTAGAACTCAAAACGCCGAAAGTAAACGATAAGTGCTATTTCTTGTTCGTGTAGAATAGAGATTTTCGAAATTCTATTAATCTTCTTTCTTCGTTACAAGAACTGCACGAAGGACTTTGACGTTGTTTTTTAATGAAATATATATATAATATTGCTTTTCAAGAAATTAATGTCTAAGACCACTTGAATGTCCGTTAAATAATACACTGAGAGAAAATATAGATATTTTTTACCTCAACCAATTTTATAATATTTCCAACAATAAATATGATTAACTTAACTGTATGCATTATTATCTTAACCATAATTATCGTTAGAAATATTTTAAAAATTGTGGTTGAGGCCAAAAGAAACTACACTGAAAAAAAATTCTTGTTAAAAACGAACGAATCAGAAAAATCTTGATTGGATTGATCAAATATTCTGATTATTATAATAGAAATTCTGGTTATTATAAGTTATAAAGTGTGGAGTTCTATTATAATAATCAGAATTTTTATTATAATAACCAGAATATTTGACCAATCCTACAAGATTTTCTGATTCGTTCGTTCTCAAGCAGAATTTTTTTCAGTATATATTTTTCTCTCAGTGTAGGCATTAAGAAAGAAGAAGACTTGAAAGTTCTCATTTTTCACTAACATCTACAATATTTGCAAATATTAAATATCTTGAACAACAGAATTGGGAAACTTTTTGGGGACTTTTACTTTTTCGCGGAAGGAAATATGTCGAGAATTTGCATGTCCCGCCTGTAAAGTTTTCGGAAACCGCGCGGAAATAAGAATATTTCGGTGCAATATGATCGTCCTTTGGCTTTTTGTGTGCTCGGAGTTGCAATTTAACGACTCGTATGAATCCGCCGCTCTGATAGGGGTGCGCAATGAGCACTACATATAAAACATCCGCGGACAAAAAGTATTCGCGTCAGCCGGTCATACATAAGCGCTCACACAATGACCTGCAAGAGTGCAGTCGTTATTTTAGCGTGTCACACGTATTTTATGAGACCGCGTCGCACACACGCGGCTGGTGCAACAAATAATATCCGCGGAGAAATATGATAACGCGGGAGAACTGCATCTTTTTAACCCTTCGCACTCCGCATTGTGCGCGAAGGGCTTAGAAAAGACGCGGGGCCCTCCGCTTTTCCAAAGGGACGCGCAATTTCTCTCTCGAGGCTGTGATTACAAGGAAATACGCGCGCGGGCATCGGGAGAGTGTTTCGCTAGTTTACATTGCTAATTTGGAACGAATTGTGCTATCAAAATATTTTCCCGGCGGAACGTCTGAGTTCTCACGGAATCGATATAATATCCGGAATGCCCGCCGAGTTCTTGCGGAGCACCGGCGTCGAGATACCGAGAGAAACAATCAACTTGTAACGAAATAAAGACTGATTACATTTCAAAATTAATAACTTTTAACTTACGAGAGAACTTGCCGGTTAGCGAGAGAGAGAGAGAGAGAGAGCTCCGGTGCGTGATACGCGAGAAGAAATTTTGCGGAATCCTTCATCTTCCCTCAATTAACTGCATTCCGGGACTCTGCCCTTCGTGCGCTTCGCGGAAAGTTTCCAAAGGTAAAATTACGAGGGCATGTACGAATATATAAATTGCACAAACAAGAAGTCACGAAACTTGGCTCTTATCGCAATCTTTGATCCGCTACGCGCACCGAGTCGCGAACGAAGGTAAAAAGTGGGCCAGCGATCTATATTAAACTGTTGGAATCAGCCGTATAGTCTCCGGCGCTGGCTGTGGATTTTGAGGAATAAATTTTCGTGACGCGCTTCTTAAGAAGTATTGTGTGGATGAAGTTTGTACTTGGCGGAGTTCTTATTCCTGAATAATAGCTTTACAAAGTCAGTCGCATTTACGTCCAATTTTCAAGGAATAATTTTAAGTTCTTGATCCACATTTCCGTTATGCATTTTTAAAGCGGATAAAATACGATGCCTTGCTTCTGTTGACTTGTTCGCATTATAAATACCTTTGCATATTAGGCAAAATTTTTACGCGACATCTCTCTCTCTCTCTCTCTGTCTCTCTCTTTCTCTCTCTCTCTCCTTGTGTCAGAGAATATAAGATTTAAGCGCTTTTAAAACGTTGTATAACATGTTGTAGACTCTCAAAGTATCGAAACATGAAGAACTTCGATCCTCGTCTCATCTCTCATGTTTCTGCCATTATACATCAAGGTATGACTTTGTTCAAGTTACTCGAAGTCTCTGCGTCCTTGCATACATGTAAATATATTTCACCTCGTACATCGAATAAAACTTATGCGGCAGCTCTTTTAAAGAGGAACAACGATGAAATTACACGGGTACGGAGGTTAAAATACTGCAATTAACTGACACTGAATATTATAATGCAGAACATTAGACATTTGTGAATATTTATGGTGTTCAGGTTAAATTCAAACAGTACTCTGTGATCATATTAAATTACCTATTCATATTTGTCTGTCATTTACATATTTGTCTATATATATCTCACAACTCTGCGATAATGCTCTAATTAGACATAATACATAATTTCAGAAGTTTTATTGCTTTTATCGTATCATTATTGCTATGAAATATGGAAACTATGCGGAATTTTTTAAATCTATCAGTGTCGGTTTTTTTCAATTTTCAGATTAATCTATTGATTAACTTTTCACTCACAAATATTGGAATTGAACATTTTTTCGAATTTGTAAAATGAAAATTGTAAAAATGGAGCTTATATTGGTTACCAAAGTTCAAAGAAGATATTGTGCAAAACAAATGCGACAAACAACTATATTTTATATGAAAATTATATCAAAATTATCACCTCAAATAATTTCTAATTAAAGATATAAATTCATAATATCCGATCTAGATTATATTTATTCAATCAAAGTTGTAGGAATCTAAGACGCGCTTCTTATTAAAAATTAATTGAAGTATCGCGTCCGAAGGTCGAAAAACAAGCAAGTCTTCCTATAACACACTGTAGCGCGGTTCAATTTAACTTCTTGGTTGTACAGATCGTAGTTTCCTGTGCCGGTACCACTTTACATATTGACTAAACTTTCTGCCGTGGTTGTACGTCTCGCCAGCGTTAAAAGTCACTATATAATACGTATTAAGACGTGGTCGTTTCCGGCTGAAATTACGTCGGGGACTTGTGCTCTTTGGAAGGAAGTTCGATGAAGCGCGAAGTTACATCCGCAGCTAGTTTTGCAGGGTAGATCGAGAGGGTACGATAACAACCCTTTGCCCAACAGCCAAGCAGCAAGGAAATGTGCACGAGAGACTTTTAAACGAGGAATTTAACCATTTTGCGGTGAACTAACCAAATTTGTACGACCAAAGCGAAGCGGATGGCGACTGCTCGTGGACGATTGTGTTTAACGTTCTAACTTCATCTTTACGACATTAACTTTACTTTTTTTTATCGTACTTTAACTCGAGTGTATGACGTATGTTAAAGAGCTATCATTCTTGCGAAATCATCATTAGTCGACAATTTTATGTCTTTGTTATTACTTATAATTCATACAGAAATTATATCGTCTTATTCTCCGTCTTGGCAGAAATTTATTGTGATGGAAGCGATAATATTTTATGCTAAAGGTACACAATTATTTTTCAAGCAGTAACATTCCGTTTATTTATATTAACGATAAAAAGAGAAGTTACGCGAATCCATAAATATGGATATATTATACGACGATATATATTTTTATGAAACTATTTTATGAGGTCGTTATTAATGCGTTATATCTGCTTTTATTAATAATACATTATCGCAAACATAAACTGTTGACAAAAGGAAAACTTGAACCTCTGAGGATTCAATGTAAATTTGCATTTTAATTCATATTTGCTTTTTAAGAACATTTTTAACATTATTTTCTTACTTTGTATATAAAAAATGCGTCTCTCTCTCTTTCTCATTCTGCACGAACAAAATTTCCAACGAAATAGTAGTTCCCTTGTTGGACGGGAACTTTATGTTACGGAACAAAATCGCTCGTTTTGTAATGGCTTCTTCACGTTAAAAATTACTCCTTGTCACGCATTTAGTAGCGACTTTCATCAGGTGAAATTGTGTTTGACGATTTTCGCCGAGGTTGGAAGCCTGTTGAGGCGTGAAGTCGCGTTGCCAACCACTTTTGCCAGACAGATCGAAAGATTGCGATACCAAGTCCTTGGCGAGAAACTTTGTGAAATCGGTCATGAAACGTTAACGCGTCGTAATTAATCGTGAGATTATTTCATAACACAGAACCGTACAAATTGGAATGAAGAAACATTATGAGAGATTCAAATCGCGTAAAATGCAAAGATGAGAGATAGCTCAAGACTGCTTATTAAGAAAGTATACAGGATGCCCCACTTTTGTCGAATTATTTTTTAATGAATAGATCCGCTCTAAATATATTTTTCAAGCTGTTAGCAGCCAAGCAGAGGAGAAGGGATTCAATGATAAATCGGATAAAGAAAGACACTTGGTAAACGATAAAATGCAACTGCGATCGTAAAATATGTCCGCGCAGATAGATAGCTGACAACGGTTTTACAAATCTCGAGATGAAACTGTTCGCCTGCGATATTACGTCAAGATGCCGAGTTATTACGCGGCGCGCGCGCGAAGCGAGCGATCGGAATTACTGTCGTAAATCGTACTCCTCGAAATTCGATGGCGCGAGAAAGCGCTTCCGCGAGCGTTTCGCCGCTCTCGGAGATGGACGAGACGACGACAAAGAGCCGACGAAGACGTTCTCTCGGAGCTCGACGATCGATGAGAGGGCGGGAGGAGTCGCATCTCGCAAAGAACAGCTTCTTCGAGCCGCGAGAATCGAATTAAGCTTTTGACCGAGCGGCTTGTACAACCTCGTAACAGTCACAAATTTCGCCAAACTATCGCGCGCTACGAAGTTGCGTCTCGCGTCGCTTGGACGTGGAATTGTATTACAAGTTATTATGTAACACATCTGTTTTGCGTGTTCAGTCTAAAAAAAAGTCTATTCCTACATTTGTTGCAATTACGAGTAATAAATGAATATTTATTTTTGTAATATATATACAGGGATATTTTAATATTATATGTATATATTGTATAATGTACGTCGTATTATAATAGAGAGAATTTTTCTGTTCTAATTTGATATAAAAGACGATTTATTAATTATCTCTGCTATTACATTTAACAAATATTTAATAATATCCTGGCTCATGATAAATGTTTTTATTTGTTTTCACTTTTCCTGAAAAACATATGTCGTTACGTTGACTTATGTGCCGTTGACTTTCATTATTTATATCAGACATCAGAGATACAATATTTTGAAACAAGTAAATATTGCGTTGTGAAGAAATGAAATTTACATGGCTGTAAAAATGTACCCCTTTATAGCCTCTGCGCACACAATAAATTTTTCTTTAAATTTATATTGTTGTCCGCGTAGAGTTACGTTAAAGTTACGAATGTGTCCAGTGTTACACGGGCTGTCCTACATTTCTGCGTTGCCCCGCATTTCGCGGGATGTGTTGTTTCGACCTTCATAAAACGGTAATTATTACGTCACAAATTCCGTTCAAATTTATCTCTACGCGTGAAGAAAAAAAAATCCGCGCGCATCATACGCGCGAGAACGTAACTCGTACTCGCGCATGTTACAAATTAGCCCGAAGTTTCATCTTCCGCAAATCCTCGCGCGGAATCCTACGCGTTAGTCGCAAGTTAGAGCGCATTAAGAGTCGTTACGTAATACGGATTGAGATATAGTTCGTGCGCCGTAAGACGACCGAAATTACGTTTGGGAACTCGGCGCACGGCGAAAGCTCGGTGAGACGTAAAGTTACACCCGCCCGAGTGCTTGCAATCGTCGGATAGAAGGCTTTGATCCCGAATAAAGTGCCGGCGGGAGAGATAGAGAGGAAGTCGGAGATGGAGAAAGAGGACGCGACGCTTTCTTTCTCTAGGGTTGAAAGTCGATACGACGAGTCGCCTCGACGCCGACGGCGGGCGTCGGTGAGTCGACCGGAGATCCCGCCCTTTGCGTTTCACCGTCGCCGCCGTTATACTTGCCGAGGTATTCGGGATAACGAATGATCGGGCGATCTCAGTTTGCGATCGTCGGAAACTGCGCGCGAAGTTGCGCGTTAAATCAATAGCGTGGAAACGAAACGGTGCGGCCCGACGACGCTTTGAACTCCAAGATTCCGGACTCCGATGACCGATTACGCGCATGGCTCCTGCGGCGTTTCCGGCGCAGCGTTGCGCGTTAAAATGCAAAATACATTGAGGAACGGTCGGCCGCGTGCAACGGGGAAGTTAATTTGCAGTTGCGGATTAAAGCGGATTTCGCATCGACTCGTTCATTTCCCGATATCTCGCTTTCTCTCCCTCTAAAAGGAAATAAATAAAAAAAGAAAGGCAAAACTCTTTTTATCTAACGTTTCAGGCGAAACGTCATGCGATCCGAGCTTCGTCTTTCGGCATCAGCCGTCACGTTATGAAGTAGCGAGGCACGCTTTATATCCACCCGCAGCGAGATAAGTGAAAAGATAAAAAAAAAGCAAACTCGCGTCAACGAGCGTTTAATTCTGCCGTGTAATGGAATCTTTGATTCAAGGTTGGTCGACGAGAGTGTCGGGAATGTTTAACCGCAGCAACCGAGACCGTGGCTAATGAAAGCGACGTTTGATCATCGACCACGAAGTAATCGACTTACCGTGACTGACTCTGCCTCCTCCCCCACCTCCGCCGGCTCCTCCTTCCGCGACATTCCTGTATCGGTCTCCTGCCGCCCCTCCGCTTCCGTTTCCCATGTTAATTAACGAAACACTCGCGACAGAGGCGATGACCACTTTCCGAAATCAATGTGCTCCAATTATACTTATACTTTCGACAGTCCTGCCCCGACAGCGATCGACGGGCCCTTCCGCTCCCACGCGCTTCTCCGCGAAATGAAATTTCGTGCACCTCGTGTGATCGAATGGAAAGAAGTACGTTGGCTCTTCGAGCGTTGTCTCGCTCTTCATTTTCTTTATTTAGCATTCTCTTTCTCGCGCGCGCGCGAATTCGATAGCTCCGAAGTAAAACGAGGAAAGGGAAACGAAACCGTATTTCAACTGCCGAAGCCAATTCGTAGGCTATTTTTCTCGCGTGAGAAATCGCATTACACGTGAGCATTTTTTTCAGCTTACCGCGGAAAGAAAAATTCTCCGGTCACAGAGAGAGCGAGAGAGAGAGAGAGAGAGAGAGAGAGAGAGAGAGAGAAAGAGAGAGAGAGAGAGAGATCCGTCGTCTTCTTCGTCGAAGTGTTGCTATCGAGTGCATCCCAATCGATCGTAATCAATTCCAACGCAGAAAAAAGCGCGGAAAGAGCGTAAAACCAGGGTGTCCGCGTACACGCCGCAATTTCCTCCTGACTTCCCGTCGCGAACTCGCGCACCGAATATACCGCGGATCCCTCGCGGCTGCTCTCTAGTCGCGAACCCGAGAGATAGATAGAGAGAGAGAGAGAGAGAGAGAGAGAGACAAAGAGAGAAAGAGAGAGATCGCCACTTCATCCCCGTCGAAGCACGGGGGTCGAAGTCCCGCGTCAGACTGCAGGGTGTCACCCTCGTTCGTACCCTCGAACCTCCGCGATTTCCACCCTACTGCCGTCATTCCGCGAGTTGTACGCATGCTCGCAGGAAATCCACCCTCGCCGTATCTCGGCGTTGCCTTGTATATATGTATACATACATATAT
>JAJVSH010000080.1:798937-855287 GCA_021460005.1 Tetramorium alpestre | reverse complement strand
ATATATATAGTTATATATGTGTTATATATATATATATATAGTTATATATATGTGTGTGTGTGTGTGTGTGTGTGTGTGTGTGTGTGTGTATATATATATATATATGTACGTGCCACCACTCGAAAATCGTGGAAGCGTGCACGGATGGGTGGACGGGTGGATCGGGTGGGTGGATGTGCGTGCGCCGCGTGTCCACACGTGAGACAGAGCGCGGTTGGCGACACGGGCGTGCATGGACACGCGTTCACGCGCGCGAGCGCGAGCGCGCGTGCAGGCGGGTGTGTGTGAGTGTGTGTGTATTGGTAGGAGGGTGGCCGCATCGGAGGTAAACACGCGTGCGATAAATCGCCGCTCGAGAATGCGTGCGCGCCGACGAGGAGGACGATGACGGCGGTGGGAATAAAAATCGAGTGGACCAAGGAGAAGTTCATCGCGCATACTTATTCGGCTGCATCCCGCGATTTCTCGGTCGCTCTGACGGTTTTTCGCCGGCATAACGCTGATGACGTTCGAATAAGGGAGATGGGATTTTGGCGGTTTGATCCCGACAGACGGCCGCTTAATGATGCTAAACGACCATGCGCATTGTCGCGAGCGTCGTCGCGCGTTGTCGTTATTTACGGATCGGATGGTCTCTTTGCCCAATCATAAATCTACTTATCGTCTTTGATGAGATAACCAGTCGCCGTGGATGTCTCGCATGGAAACTTCACGCCTCGTATCTGGAGCACAGGCTCTAATTTATTGAGTAAAGTTGGCTCTAAGTTCACGCGCTAAACGCTAAGCTTATTTACTTAATGATTAAGTTGAGTTGGCCTGACATGTTACTCGTGACAGCTGACGCGATGGCAACCTTTACATATCCTCAGTTGGCTGCCATCCATTTACCCACACTGAAAAAAATTCTGGTTAAAAACGAACGAATCAGGAAATCTTGTAGAATTGATCAAATATTCTGGTTATTATAATAGAAATTCTGGTTATTATCTAGATTGGAAATTTTTTGAATAAGAGCGCAATTATTGCTTCTTTCTATTTACAGCATTTCGCAATAATTGTCATAAGATGATTCTGCAAAACGTATATCTTTTGCTGGAAAAGAATTTTATAATTATAAGTTACAAATATTGGAAAAATTATGAAGCAAAGTTACTTAAAAAATAAAAAATAAAGAAATTCTTACTATTACTTAAATAATAATTGTACAATTTTATGCTAAACGATTTTTACAATAATTACAAAATTAATTTTTGAAATGTATTCAGTAATAATTGTGCTAAGATGATTCGCTTTAATTAATACAATTATATAAGAATTTATTTTAGGTATCAATTTTTTAAAAATTGCTATATGTTACAATAATTAAATTTAGAACTAGAATTTTTATTGTATTAACCAGAATATTTGATCAATTCTACAAGATTTCTGATTCGTCCGTTTTTAACCAGAATTTTTTTTCAGCGCAGATATCTAAATCGGCCTTTCGAGGATAAATTTTTATATTTATATACTTCCCTTAAACTGACGCTGGGCAGATGTAGCGGAAAATCTGATAATTGCAAACAGAGCAATTAAAACTCTTAATCACGATCAATATTTCAAACAAGTTTCTCTTTAGTCTTTTAATAGACGTATAACTTATCTTTTATAGATATACATAATGAATAATATTACTGGAATCTCAAATAGTAAAAAAGACCAATATTATGCCTCAGTTTCTTCCTATAACCGCGGACGCTCTTGTGACGAGGTAATTTTGTTTTAAATGTCAGACATTACGCTGCTATTAATTGCAACAGTATTGCTACTAGACCAACAATTTGCCGGAAAAATTCACGTAGGCACTAACTGCCTACGTATATCCGGTTTCAGCTTTTCGCCTGTTTGATTTCCATTTCCAGCGTGATTTTAATAGAAATAACCAGCGATTCACAAAGCGCGAAAAAATGAACAAGGAAGCGTAATTCCGCATCCGCGCAAGCCGGCACGCTCCGGCATCGAAAACGAAATTAATAAAGCGCAGCTGGCGCAACAAATTTCGATAAATCCGCGGGCGGCGACGCGATAATTTCGATGCTATGCAGTCTCCGCTTGATTGGTTCGCGTAACGCGATCCGCAAGTAATTTGATTGACGTACCGTGATATTACCATTCAGTATATAACATTCGCCTGGTAATGCGATATTGATTTAAGAGCGCATCGGCGACACGCAAATATCGGCGCTGTGTAGATAAGAGGCCGCGGATACAGCCCCGGCCTCCCTCGACTTAAGCAACGAACGGAAAGTAATCACCGTTCTAGCGGAGCGTCTCGCTAAATGCGTAAGCGAGACGGAGCCCGTTTTAGTAAATCTACGAAGCGCAAATTCCTCTTCTCTTCCATCCGCGCAAATTGCGCGTCCGTAAACGAGGGCTTTAATATAATTGTTCGCGATTCGAGTCGTCGCGGGTGTGATAAAAGTCCTCCTCCTAAGTAAAGGAATCAACAACGACGGTGCTTTATCCCTGCCCCCCTGCTCCCCTCCCACCACCCCTCGTCCTTCCCCGCGCTCTCCCATCCACCGCGAACGCTTCCTCAGAGGATCTCGTTTTCTAGCTTGTAATAGTTAGCTTGATGGTGAAACTTTCGCGGCACCCTGGTGGAGCGAGCGAGGTTTAAACTGCATTAACTACGGTCTTGATAATAAAACTTTTCGGAAACGTTTGACGGATGAAGCCGAGCAAACGATCTGGCTTTCTGCATTTTCGATTCCCCGCTCGGTAATTAATTGAGGAGCGCGGAAGGGGGGAAAGGATCCCGCCGAACTTGCGTCGAGTGTTTTACGTTTAATCTTTTCGCGGCTTTCGCCGATTCCGCAACTGCTCGCGACGTGCACGGCAATATACTGATAAAAAAAAAAAACTAATGAAAATATTGCTTTTTACTGTGTCGGGAGCAAGAAGCATAATTCAGAAAATTGTGCATACTGGAAAGTTATACGTGTATAAACGTAGATTTCATTCGTGTAACATAGATTAAAGAATATTACAATATATCATTGCTATAACGATGCAAACTGGCTCAAACCTTAATAATAACAAACATGAATATATAAAAGACACATAAATAATAAAGACACATAAATAATAAAGTCTGAAAGTTTGTAAAATATAATTTTTTTATATTCTTCTTATTATTAAATATATGCACTAAAAAAAAATCTGATTGAAAACGGACGAATTCAAATATCTTGTAGGATTAATCAAATATCTAGTTATTGAAATAAAAATTCTGGTTATTACCCAGATAGGAAATTTTTGCAATAAATGCGCAATTATTGTTACTTTTCATTCACAGCATTTCGTAATAATTGTCATTGTCAGGTGATTCTGCAAAACGCATATTACTTAAAAAATAAAAAAAATAAAAAAATTCTTACTATTACTTAAATAATAATTGTACAATTTTATGCTGTAATTTTATGCTGTAATTTTTACAATAATTACAAAATTTCTGGAATGTATTCAGTAATACGCGTGCTAAGATGATTTTCTAATTGTACAATTATATAATTCTATAAGAATTTATTTTAGGCATCAATTTTTTAAGATTTTAAAGATTGCTATATGTTACAATAATTAAATTTATAGTACAATTAATGATTTTAGATTTAGACTTATTACACAATATATTATACATTATATTTTAAAATTAAAATGACATTAAAATTGTTCTGCATGAGTTCCTATCTGGTTATATGTTATAAAGTATTGAGTTCTATTATAATAACCTGCAGAATTTCTCTTATAATAACAAGAATATTTGATTAATCCTATAAGATTTTCTGATTTGTCCGTTTTCAATCAGAATTGTTTTTCAGTGTGTTTGTTAAAATCATTTATTAAAATTTAACATTTAACAGAACAAATTAAAATTTAACATAAAATATTTATTAAAATGTAACACAACTTTTTTTCTCAGTATTCTTCTTAAAACAGAAAATAACACTTGCTACATAAACGTATCTCACACATTGATATTACTACAATTTTATAATAAGAAAATATGTCGACGTACATGCGCAATATTCCTCTCGCGGCACGATCGTTCTGGAAAGAGCCAACGCCAACGCGTTCAAGTTTTGGGAAATAAGCTGTCCGGATAAGGGTTAAGGACGTTTGCAACGATAAATATGTGCAGCGGTAGAGAGAGATATACGACGAGCGTATCTCGTAAAACATATCGACGAACGAGAAGTAGCGAGTGGCAGAGAAGGAAGATGAATTATTCCCGATATATCCCGTCGTATTTTTAAAGGGGACGATTGTGTTTCCAGCATCCACGGGGGAACCGTAATTAATTGAGGGGTAAAGATACTCCGAGATTTCATTTCGGGATCATCACGCACATTTGCACGTAAAAATCAACGCAAGAGATTTCTCTATTTTTTTTTTAATTCACTTTCTCTCTCTCTCTTTTTCTCTTTCTCTTTCTTCAAAACGTTCCCATGCAACTCTAATGTGGATAAAAGTTTTTCCGGACGTGTTCGATGCGTTGTTATATGCCGCCGTTTAATTGAAGAGCACACACCCAGTGCGTTATCTGCAATCCCGCTTTTTGCGAGAAAATGAAAACTAATATCGCGGCACTTCCATTTTTTGGCTCGGTATCGCATAGAATCTAGCACGACCGAATGCAAATTACGCCGAGTTCGACGATACTTTGGCGCGAATAGTAAATTCCGCATTCTATTGGGGCGGTGGGCATTAATCTCGTCAGGTCTAAATGTAATGTATCGTTTCTCCCGCGATATAGCATATAACGTAGCAGCCAATGCGCGGCCGCGCCATTTCTTTCCGATACTACGTGATCGCACGTAATGTCAATATGGTAATTAGAATCATAAAAGCACACCGACGTTACGATCGCGGCTAAATTTATTTAATTTTTTATGCTAAGCTGCGCTGTCCATTTTCCTCCTTCTCTCTCCCCCCCCCCCGCTCCGTTCGCTCTCCAAGTTAAACCGTTTGAAATTTAAAGCGCTGGCGTTCAATGGCGGAAACTGACGACAGAACACAATTGCATAAATTGCAACGCGTGCTTGTTGCAGCGGCGGCAGGTACTCGCGTAACCACCTAATGTACAGTCATCAACGCGAACAACGTTGGCAAATTACAGAATTTTAATTCCGCATTCGCTACTTTTTCGAGCGCGTGGCTCAAAGAAGGGGAGGGGGGAGGAGGATTAATTGTGCCGTACGTTTTAGAGCGTGCGTAAAGATGTGGCGACGTGCACATGCACAAAATACTCCGGATCGAATTCAGACACGTTCGCGCTTTTATTTGGGAAAAGGATGAGGCAAGGTTCACGTAAAATATTTCATTTTCTCATAAACTCATAGCTCAAGTTTTACACAGAGAAAACGTTAATTTCAAATCAACAATAATATTTTCGTATATAAGCAAAAATATAAAATCTTCTTTAAAGATTTTAATTTAATAATATTAAACAGAAACAAAATTCCTTTGAGCTAGTTATTGTCTGTTTAAGATTATCAAAATCTTTAAAGAAGATTTTATATTTTTGCTTGTATATGAGAATTATTATTGTTAATTTGGAATTAACATTTTTCTGTGTACACTGAAAAAAAATTCTGGTTAACCCTTTAGCTCCCACAATAGCAAATTTGCTACATTCACTTTAAAGTGAATTTAAGAGTAATAAAAGCATAAAACAAAAATTTTTTATATTAGATATGTGTCAATTGAACTCAGGTGTACTGTTTTTAAGTTTCAAACAAAAATAGTAACAGTAAAAATATTTATCATTTTCTATAACATATTAAAAGAGTAGAATTTTTTTTAACGTTTAAGAGGTCTGGGAGTTAAAGGGTTAAAAACGGATATCAAAAAATCAAAAAATCTTGTAGGATTGATCAAATATTTTGATTATTGTAATAGAAATTCTGATTATTATAATAGAACTCAATACTTTATAACTTATGATAACTACATAAAAAAGAAAAATATTCTTATTTTGACAATATCTTTAGTTTCAAGATGGAAATCTTAAAATGAGATTATATTGCGTCAAACAAAAATTTACTCGAATGACGATGTATTTTAAGATTTTATACAGTTCAAGAAAATAATATTCTTCTTATTTGAGAATAATTTTCTTGAATAGAGAAGAAAAATATTGGCTAGAAAATAACATGTTTAAATCAAAGATTATGATTTTCTTAGAATAAAATTTCTATTATAGTAACCAGAATATTTGATCAATCCTACAAGATTTTTCTGATTCGTCCGTTTTTAACCAAAATTTCTTTTGTAAGTGTAAGAATTTGCGAATGCACATTGGACGAGCTTCCTTCCTTCTCGTCATTCAATAAATAATAAATTTTCACCACGCAGACTATAAAATTGTAGAAATAAACATCGCGGTGTCTACTTAATCAATGATTTTCCAATAATCCGAGACATACGTGCGGATGCCATTTGCACGTGTACCGGGTATCCGGCGAAACGAGCCTATTATCCGTGCAATACGTTAACAGTAACGATCCTTCGGACACAGTAAACGGCGAAGCGGTCAGAATAAATTGATTGTCTACATTTCGTTTCGCCGTCGCCGCTTATTACGGCGTAATTAACGAGGCCGATGTCGAATTAATGGAAGGGCACTCCCCACCCCGTCAGCCTTTCCAGCGATCATAACGTAATCGATGCCACCGGCGTGTACATAGCAAATATATTTAGGTATATCGCGACGTGGTGACGAAACGATCGAGTTACATTTATAATGATCGTTCCGCGCGCGCGCGCGCGCGCGCGCGCGCGATTATAATCGCGCCGATCGATTCCAGGCATCGTCGCGATATGTTTGCGATCCGTCATTATCCGTGTTATCGGATTATTCTCTAAACTTTATACTTCAAATCGGATTTTCCCGCTTTCCCGCTCCCCACAAGATGGTAATGCGAATAAAACGATAATGCAGTATTAAATAATGCGCTCCGCGCCGGAATAAATCTTCATTAAGGGGGGAGCTTTCAAGTCTCTCTTTCTGCATTTTTTTTCAATCCATTTAAACGACTACTCAATCCTATGGTCACTTCGTTTTCACGAACCATTGGAAAAGCGCCCGCGGATTTTTTACGCGTCAATTGTTTCAAAGGATTTTTCATGGAGCGGGATGGAAACGAACGGAATGCCGCGCGGCAATCGAAGTATTCGCGCGATCGCTGACTGGCCACCCAGGATTTTAATACAAAAATCCATTTCGAAAACGGCAAAAACCTGTGACATCTCGTTCCCCGTTGCTCCGACGTCGCGCACTCTTATATTATTACAGTATTACACATTTCATAATTAACGATCGATGCGATGATAGTCTCTTTTTTTTCTCACAACCGATTTGATGGAAGCAAATAAATATATTTTTAAAAAAACTCAATTAATGTTGCTACTATTCTTTTATATTTTCTAATGTCCATTTCTACCAATGTAGGGTGTACCAACAGGATGTATCGGAATTTCCTATCTTCGAAATAATATCAAGTCGATAAAAATTGGTGAGATTGTTCTTTTAGCCTTCTTGATGTGCTGCAAAAAAATTTTAAACGAATCCACCAAATAGTTGCTGAGGAATAACGATTTTCATTTTTACTGATTTTACACGTATTCTTATGGAAAGGAAAACGGTTTTAAAGGATAAAAGTATTGAAGAAATGATACCAACATTTTCAATTTTTTTATACATCTAGTGTACGGATAGATGAAACTATCTACCAAGTTTCAATTATTTTCACTACATCGTTTTAAAGAAAGAAATTATAAACTGACAAAAATATACTATCAGTAATATGTCACAAATAATGTTGGAACATTTGTAATATAAGAAATACCTTTCTAGAAGTAAAAATAAGACTCCAATTATAGTTCCTTACATCTAGATTTACTATGCGTAAGACACAGATATTCAATTATTTCAAATTTCATGCACTTTTATCTAAGATTGTACCTCCGATATATCCTTAAATCTCGATTTAATTTGCTTTTTATCTTTCTCCAATTTCTTAGAACTAGAGAAAGATAAACAGTAAGTTAAACCGAGATTAAAGTTAATCTACATTGATAGAAATAGTTATAAATTGCCTAAATACGTGCAGAAATCGTTTTTCATTTTTTTTTTTGGAATTTTTAGATCGTGACTTTATCTTAGTTTAGGATCTCTGAAGTTTGTAAATCGCTTTTATAAATAGAATCAAGAGCGACTGCTTTGTTTTATTCTGTTATGATAATAACGTAGTATTTCATTTAGTAACGCAAGGATTATATTATTTCTGCAAAGAACACCATCTAGTAACATCTCGTTGCAGTTGTACGGAATCTGTAACAAACTGGACTTTATGTGCCCAGCGGAATTCAACTGTGCGCGGATAGATTTACGTGTCCGACTAGAAACTGTAAACGAACAGCGCGGCACGGCAACAGATAGAGGGTAGAAACGAACCCAAGTTTGAGTATAAATTCTCCGACACATGGAAAGTGTACCTTCGGCTTCATAGCGCGAGAGTAGTGCTTCGTTCCGCAAACAGTTTGATTGCGCGGTAGTTAGCTATCGTATTACTTTAGCCTTGACTTCGCATTTATCTCATCTTCGTGGCATAGCTTTCTTTTTCCTATTTAGAAACATAGATTTTGTCGTTTTGCCTCTGCATAAGCCATCCATTACACATGTAACAGCAACTTTGTTTTCAGATTAATTCCAATTAATCACATTTGTCGAGAACAAATTTAGTAATGTTTTATCTTTTAATGTTATTTAAAAAATTGAATTGGAGAGGATACATTCCAAGAAGACAGAGGGGACAAAAAGATGCCTACTTTTACGAATTTCTTCAACAAGAATTATTAATATTATTTTAGCGGGATTTTCACCAGATTTTTTATTCATATATTTTGGTGAATGTTTCCCTTTAATGTCTTTTGCACAATGACTATGTATCAAGTAGAGATGTTGCAAACTATTTGAAGACAAATCGAATCTAATTAAATTGGATGAGAATCGGTTCGATTTGAATTTCAATTTTTATGAATCGAATCTAAACTATTTGAAAATTGCAAATCTAGATGATTCAAATACGAAACATGTATACATATATTATCAAATTTATAAAATCATATTTTTCATTAATAAGCAAAGCAATACGATCAGTTAATAAGTACTTTATATAATTTTTAAAAATCAAAATATTATTTTATTACCTACGTGTTAAAATTCAATCTAATAATGATTATTAAGTAATCATTAAATAAAAATATTTTGATTCAATTTGCTTCGATTCGGCTGAAATTTTCGATTCGAATTCGAAAATGGAAAATAAAATTTGATTCAATATGAAATTCTTGATTTGTATATTTCTAGTATTGAGAAGAAGAGAGAGAGAGAGAGAGAGAGAGAAAGTCTATTTAAAAATAATAAAATTAAAAATTTGTGCTGCTTGAATCAATTTTGAGGAAACTTAATACCTTCTGCTTCTGATTAAATTTTATTCAGACATAACTGATTAATCCGGACGGTCGTAATAATTCTCAATGTGAAATACCTTACTGAAAATGTTTTTTGTTTATTTTTCATATTTTAGTACATTTTTTATCTTTTTTATAATCAAGTTACTACACACGAATGAGCGACAACTCATTGAATTGTTGGCACAAATGTGAACCTTTCACAGAGAATGACATTTCGCGAACGAAATAAATCGCTCAGTTTGTAAAAGCGAGTTTGTCAAAGTGAGTTTATCAAACAAACCTGCATGCTTTTTCCGCGAAGGAAATGTTAGCTTCCGCGAACAGAACGTAGAAATCTTTCGCCGGCGAATTTGTCGAGGATACATGTATCAATTCCGGGAAATCAGCTCGGCGATATCTTTCCGCTTGAAAAAGCCGGTTAGCGTTTAGTCACCGGATAGCGGCGCCGCAAAATATGTCCCCTTTAAACGCGACAACGTAAACGCGAACAGAGACGCGCGCGCGCAGACACTCTCTCGGAGAAGAATCTTGGACCGGAGAAATAAATCACGCTTCAGCCGCGGACCCGAACGTGTCCTAATTCCGAGCTCGAATGCTCGGAATCCGGATAAAGTAATCTGAAATCTCGTCGCGTTATCGAAATTTAACTCCCGGGAGATGGATCGCCTGGCATCTTTGCGCGCGTCTCTGTTCCGGGAGTTTTCCCGGATTAATATATAGAGTTTGCCAACAAACAGCCGAAAACTGTCGCGCTGCCGCTGTCGCTTGTGTTTAGATTATATATCTAACCAGATTGCTCGGCGCTGCTCCGAAGCTCCTTGCTCTTAGTCTTACTTTCCGCCTGACCCCGGTGAGCCGTTAACGAGAACTAATTTCACGAGTGTCCGATTAACACGTTGCGCGCGGATGAAGCCTCCGCTTCTTAATCCTCCCCTCTGCATAATCGCCTGCGTACTACACGTAATATCAATAAACCATCAGCGGGAACAATGCATGAATAGCTTAGCTATCTCTCTAAACCAGCTTAAGATACGTGCCGGGCGCGAATATATTTGGCCATCACGGGGGCTGCGGGAGTTACAGCTACGGCGCGGGCGGCGGCGGCGGCGGCGGCGGCGGCGGCTACGGTATTACCGGGGCAAATGAAGTTACGAGGTTGCGGTTTGCTTGGGTCCGCGCCGTTCGCTATAACAAGGAATATCTCCGTGTCGTTTATCCGCTCATATCCGCATTAAGCCCATCTCGAATGCGACGGCTACCGTTTCGCCGAAAGTGAGATATCTGGCTACTTCGCGGGGGCCGGTATTACTAGACGCGGCTCACCCCGTCCCCGTAAAACCAACGTCCAGCGAATAAATTAACCCGCCATTAATACTCTCTGAATAGAAACGAATAGAGAAGACCGAAAGGAAGAAGACTTGAGATTCGTCTCTGAATGAGCCCGCCGATAGCGAGAATGTCGAGACGTGAATGGCTTTTGTAACAAGCTGTTGAAAAATCACGATCTCCCCGCGAATTAAACTCGGAGGAATGCAAATAAGGAACCAAACTTTATTCTTTATTTAATTTCGAGAGAGTAGACTTTATTTTAATGGAATTTTAATTCCGAGCTTACTTATACTAGGACACGAGGGTTGGGGAAAGTTACGATAAATAATGTCTTCCATCGATATTCTTTTATAAGGATTCTCAAGCGAAAAATGAAGAAGTTTGACATTTCGAGTCTTTGACGTTTAAAAACAAAAGAGCAAAAAGAACATAAATATCCATCTTTTCTCTATTACAGAGAAACTCGAAAAGATTCTCGCTCATATCTGCACTGATTGTGAGAGAAAAAAATTGTTACTTTTGGACTCAACCATAATTTTATATTTCTAACAATAAATACGATTAATTTAACTATATACATCATTATGTTAACCATAATTATAGTTGTTTATCATAATAATTGACGCTGAATACGAATCCGTTCGTCAGATAGCTCCATCACGTCACAATTTTGAGAAATTTGTAATTAAAACTGCAAAAATGGGCTATTTTTACGTACTTTGTCATGTTATAACTAGGATATGTGATGTGCTAGAAAAGTTTAATCAAAATTAAGTATGTTGTTAGGACTTTTAGCCCTCAAAAGGAATTTTTATTTTTACTTTTAACTACGGGAAATGCCTATTCTTGTTTCTGTGTCCAAAAAAAGTCATTTTTTGTCGTACAGTATTATTATAAATATTATAAAATTGTGGTTGAGTCCAAAGTAACTACATTTTCTTTCAGTATGACAATTTTAAACGCGTTTAGCTCGTGCACCGAAAGTATACCGAAAACGATGCCGGGAACGTCGTCAACTACCGCGAATAACCGTCCCGTGTTTCGGCGTACGACAATTTCCCGCGCTATTAGATATACTTAAGCGTCCGACACTGCCGGGGCGGTTTACAAACTGTCTTTCCCGGCGGGGTAAGGATCTCCCCTCCCCGCGCTCCCTCCACTTGGGGACGTAGCACAGGTCGCGATATGCAAAAGAGGACAACGAGGATTACCCGCGTTTTCTAAAACACGAAATTACGCAGAACGGAGCGCCGTCAGCGCGACGCGCGGGCGCCTGGAAGGATCTTCCGTTTCGCGGTCGTGTTTCATCCCCCTCGTGTTTCAACCCTCGCCCTACGTCGGGGCCCCGGTCGCTATCATATTCACCTAGCCATTAGGCCTGCATGTAGCCATCGTGTCAAAGTGGTGATGCGGTTGGCGCCCTTGCCAAACGATAACTGCGGACTCACCTCCCTCCAGTTATCACGGGCTCGACGGGCTGAAGTAGCCGGCCAGGGGGACGAGCAGGTGCGTAATAAGGCTGAAAGAACGTACGGCGAGGTGGAAAGCGTCATTTGTAGAGATTCGTTTGAAACTACGACTCTCGCCCTCCTCGTCATCCGAGAATGCCGTTTAGCTTCCGCAGAGGCGAAATTAGCACGTTGCTTATCAAATGAGTGGATCTACCGAATTTTCGCCGGTTCTTGATCGTTTATCAGCAGAAGAGAGATTGCAATCAGGCCTATTGAGATAAAACTTTAGCGGAGAATCACGGAGAAGTATAATTTTGTTTCTGTTAAGGATGTATTTGAAGTACATTCTTAGATAAAAATGCATGAAATTTGAAATACTTTAATATCTATACCTTACATATAGTTAATCTAGATGTGAAGAACTCAAACTATAATTGAAGTCTTATTTTTACTCCTAGAAAAATATTTTTCATATTACAAATGTTTTTTTCAACATTATTTGCGGTTCTGATAGCACATGTTTGTCAGTTCATAATTTATTTCTTCAAAACGATGTAGCGAAGATAATTGAAACTTGGCAGATAGTTTCATCTATTCGTCCTAGAAATGTACAAGAAAAATGAAAGCATTGGTACCATTTCTTCAATATTTTTATCCGTCAAGACCGTTTCTTTCCATAAGAATACGTGTAAAATCAGTGAAAATTAAAATCGTTATTACTCAGCAACTGTTTAATGGATTCGTTTACAGTTTTTTTGCAGCACATCAGGAAGGCTAGAAGAACAATCTCACAAATTTTTATCGACTTGATATTATTTCGAAGATAGCTCCGATACATCCTTAAGCTGCAGCTATTTTTCTCTCTTTGCTAAAATCTATACGTAATGAATAAACGCAAATATATTTCAGGAAAACATTTCTCGACGGCGATATTATCAGCGTAGCAGGTTGAATTATCTAACACTTTGATTAAAGTGATCTGAATAAAGTTAAAGTTTTAGTTCGAGATCACGTAATTCACGTAAATGTCAGAATTCTGCGGGGTATGGATTATTACCGCGACGCAGCTTCAATGTGACCCACCACAGAGCTATTACGTGTACGCCACCTCATAATTAGTCTGGTAAAACCTGCTTAGCGGAGACCGCGATAAAATTTCCAACCACCAAAATTTCCTTCCTCGTGAAGCTTGTACGGCAAAAGGCGTTCGAAAGAGGCCAAGTGTCATGGATGATAGTTCGCGCGGTCCACGGGAACGTATCCAAAAGTATTATTGCGGGACGCGTATGGCGAACGGCGCGGCGCGGCGCGGCGTGACGTTTCNAGGACTCTGCGCCCCACAATGCGCTCCGTGCGACGCGGCGAGACGAGATCGCGGAGAATGAGAGACGTAAACGGGAAACGCCGTCTTCGAGCACCTTGTCCACAACGGATTACGGTTCGCCGCACGGGACGAAGCGCAGCTATTTCGTGGGTCGATTATAATACGACTGCACTTTGCAGATTAACGGGCTAACGTGCCAACCGATTTCTCGTATAGATTCGGGATGCGATGAGGGAATGAAAGGACGACGATAATACTTTCTAACAAGTTTTATATCATTAAAGATATCAGATCTTTGTACATACACTGAGAGAAAAATATAGTTACTTTTGGCCTCAACCACAATTTTATAATATTTCTGATATAGTGTATCAGATCATAATGAAAGTAATTTCTCATATGGAAATATGTAAATTTTATTGTACATTTATATTAGGCAAAAAAAATACTAGAAGTTGGTCATTTCTGACTATTTCTATTTTTTAATTAATTTATTAATAGTATTTAAAAGATAGGTTAATAATAGTATTTAAAAATAGTATTTATATTAATAGCATTTAAAAGATAAATTTCTGATTTTATAACTTTTCATCAATTTCCTTTATTCTAAAAAATAGAAACTTCTAGTGTTAACGCATTATAGTTTCATATATTTATTCTTAATAATTCTGATTATGTGCCCAATATTGTTAATTTATTTGGCCGTTTTGAAAGACGTCGTTATCGGATGAAATGATCTTTGAGCTTTCTTGGATCTCAAAAGAACGTTGACGGAAAGCGTAAAAAAGACGAGGGGAAGAGCGCGGCTACGTCGCGAGGGAATGTAGGAAAACGAGCGAGTGTATCTGCAGGCTTATCCTAATTGCCGGTAATAAAAGCTTTTTATCGGGCAGAGTTATGCTTTCGTTCGTTTCGGTGGGTCACTATTATCTTGCCTCGCCGCCGGCAAAAAATTATATCTAACCAACACGCGGATATAGACGGACTATTGTGGATGGCGTCTATTCGCGAGGGCGAATCTGCTCGGGTGAGGAATTATGTGCCTCGAATGCGGATTCTTGCAGAAGAAGAGGGGGGGGGGGAGAACTCTCTGGAAAAAGCGAGCGACCGCACAAGAGTAGAATTTTATGCACGGATAAAATTGCTACCTGCACTTCTCTGTCGACTTGTTCTTGATTTATCAATAAGCTGGACCGGAGCCAGCGTGAAAGCTCCCGTAAGAAGATGATATTACCTCTTCTGTCGCGGAGCTAACGGAGCAATAACGTTGAACGATTGTACGAACCGATTTTACCGTTCGCGTGCGGTGATACGTTTCGCCCCTTTCGATCACGCGCGCCAGATTCGACGCAACGATGAAACTGCGGAACAGGAACTTGGTCATACTCGAGATTGCCGCTGCTTTATCGTCAATTTGTCGATTCACATTAGTGTGCCGGGAGTGCCGAAAGAGGCACACGGGGCGAAGGATGAAAATCGGCGGGGCGTAATTGTCGGCGTTGTCGAGTGTTCGTTTCGGGACGAGGCGGATAGGGAAAGGTAGTCGAAATGCAGTTTCGACCGACGGCCGACGGACCTTTTGCCGGGTTGTTTATTAAGGCCGTTTCGCTTTTAATAAGCTGGAACCGGCCGCCTTCGGTGGACGCGCAGGGAGATCTCGTTAAAGCCGCGGTTTCACGCTGACCAACTTTTATTAGATTCAGCGGCGTGTCCGTCGGTTGTGCGTTGTTAAAGCCCACTAAGTTATGCCAGCCTGTTAACCCCGGTGTCGGCCGTAACGACCGGCCATTTTCCGAGATATTTTTCCGTCCTCTAAAGTTCGGTCATCATCTGCCGGAAGTGTATAATCGTGAAACGTAAAAACTAACAGAATTACCTATCTTGCGCAATTCATATCTTCACCTCATTGAAAGAATTCTGTTCGCATAATATTTAGTATGGGATTATTAGTTTTGTCACATCACCACTTTTTTAATGATTTCATGAATTTAGTGTTACTTAAAAAATTCTTCATAACGCACACTTTTATTAATTTAAAAGTTAACTGTTTTGCTAAATTAATTAACGATTTCATGAATTTAATGTTACTTGAAAAATCCTTTGTAACGCATTTTTATTAATAAAACTTTTAAATTAATAAAATTGTACGTCATGAAGAATTTTTTAAGTAACATTGAATTCATGAAATCGTTAATTAATTTAGCAATTAAAAAATTAATTTGGTATTAATTTGAAGAAAATTCGAAATTTATTAGTAAAACAAACTGTAAATACAGAACAGCGTTTAATGAACAACGGTTTTAAAATTGTCTTAGTGAATCGCTTGTTTATACGCTATAAAGCATAATACACGCGATAATGCTAAAGCTACGAATAAGCCGCGAATTGAGCACTTTACAGAAAGCAAAAAACCCCCGACAATAGAGCCGTAATTTACGCGATATATCCAGTATATATACGGTAGTGAACAGTCAGATAAGTTAATTACCTTTACAAGCATAAATAACGACAATTGCATCCGATAAACGGATCGCGCGCGACCCTTTTCCTACGTCCCGCTTCTTGCGACATTTTTATATGACAATATACGGTACGTTATCTCGTTTGCCGCCGTAAATAAGTATTAATGTGCAAAATGTCCCAATCATCTTTAACCATCGCGATAAAAGTGTTATTTTTCGCGGCGTTTATTTACGACGATAAAGAAATTTGATTAAGCCGCGCGAATAATCTGAATATTTCAGCCATTTAAAGGTGGATTGTACGTAGTAAAGGCGCGCGAGAAATAATTTTCAGCCGCAATTCTCTGTCTGTCGCCTTGTCGTCCATCTGGTCGACGCGCGTGATCATTTTCTGAATATTCTCAGCGCGACTTCTCTCCCGTGTCCGTCCGACAGCCCCGGCACCGCGGCCCGTATGACCTTCTTCTTCGCTCGGACGCCAGTTGTCTCCCCTTTTTCCTCCTTTTGTTTTCGACCCTGGGGGCAAAAGTCGCAGGTTTCCGCAAGCTGTGCGGGATGGCCGGTTTCGCGGAGCGATAAGCCGTCTTTTATTAGTTTGACCAACAGCGCGGTCCACTTTCCTTCCTCCTCGCGCCAGCGAGGCGAGAAAAAAAATGACCGACTTTATCTTCTCGGGACGTGCGACGGTTTACTTCTCGCCCGCTCATGTATCTAAGAAGCGGCGAACGAATACTAGGGATAACGCTGAAATTTTGCGAGCTGGCGAGCCGATAAAAGTGGCGCGCGCTCTCGCTTGACTCGTTTTCTGTTAATGTCGACCCGTGTGGAAATCTTTTCTAGGCTGTTATTGGAACTTAGCTGACTTTCCTTACTTAGTTTAGGCTCAAGTTAGGATTGTCACACTTTTTTAATCTAGGACCCATATTGCTTTCCAAACTAGGAACTTTCCAATATAAAAATTTTAGTCTGGTCCCATGTGAAAATTTTTCCTAAGCTGTAAACCCTGTAGTGTCAAAATTGACTCAGATTAAAATTTTTATATTTACACACAGTGCCAAAATTGATTCAAACTAAAATTTTTCTATTGGCTCAATATGTAAAATATATGTAACAGAAGTTGGTTCCAAAATTAAAAGACAATGTTTTAATGAGTAAAATCCGATGAGTAATGACCTCTTAATAAATCAAGAAAAGCAATAATTTTAAAGTTTTACATTGATATATTATATTTTTGTATTGTACAATTAAATTTCGTACATTTTCTACCTTCAATATAATTAAAAGTCAAATCCGAACTGGGCTCTGTATGGGCTATAACTGAGCAAACCTAAATATAACTGGGGAAAAAGTCAAATCCAAATTGGACCCTGTATGGGATATAACTAGGCAAACTTAGATTAACTGTCGTAACTAGGTCTTAAATAGACTTAAGTTTAACAAGCCTTTATTTTGGACGTCTTAGTAATGCCTATATAGGACAATATTAAATATGGACTGCCCCGGATAAATTTCCATACGGTGAGCGAAGGGAAGGAAGTATAAATTCGCGCGAGAGAAAAGTTGCGAGGCACGCTCCGTCGAATGGCCGTTTTCCCGCACGGCGTCACGCCAGGCGCCGTAATTTACCGGACACCGTGTGTGATCTGGTAATTTCCGATGCGAATGCTTAAAGCACTTTGATACCTCGTCGGGTTCGATGTCGAGTTCAGTGTGCGTCTCTAATAGAGCGGTTAGATACCTTTAATGGAAGTCACGGGGGAGTTAATTGAAGTGTGCTCGCAATTACTCACCTCTTGAGCGATTATTCAAACCTCGGTGCCGATCTCGCGTATGATAATTCGTTTGGTGCATTGACTACGTTAATTACTAATTGCTAAATGGAGTTATGTAACCGCTCCGCGTCTATTTCTGCGCGAAGACACGAGAGAGATGCGTGGCCGGATAGCGCGGCAAACTGAAAGAAAAATATAATTACTTTTGGCCTCAACCGTAATTTTATAACATTTCAAACAATAAATATAGTTAACTTAACTACAGCCATCGAAAAAATTATTAGGCACTCCATTAAAATAAAGTTTCCTCAAAATTAATATTTCAACAACAATACATTACAACATACCCAGCAAACACAATGTTACATGTAACATACATGTTAGTTGTAATTTCCCACTCAACAATATATAACATACGTGTTATGTAACAGTTATATTGTTGAGTGGGAAATTACAACTAACATGTATGTTACATGTAACATTGTATTTGCTGGATACACAATCGTCAATCATACCGTTTGTTAGAGCAAAGTTTCAACTTTAAGTAGAGCAAAGTTTTAACTTTAAGTATCCATTTTACAAATTGCTATACGATAATTTTTATCAATACCATCAATTTTAGTATGCTAGTTAGTGAGATCAAAACCAAACAATAATTTTTAATGAAGTTATGAGCAATTATATTAAAAATGTTTATTTAAACAATTTTTTTAATCCTTGAAAACTCAGAAATAAAAAACCAGAGAAATTTATCAGAGAAAAAACTGTAGAGAAAACTTCAATTTTTCACACGGAATAGTTGAACATTTTTTCAAATTGTTTCTTGTGCTTGTGACACGTTTAAAAGTGACAAGAAATTTTTTTTTCGTCCAGCTCATCATTTTTACTATGTAAAAATTAACAAACTTTTAAGAACTTAAATATCATACAAATTGTTCGAAAATGAAAATTTGAAGCTTTAAAATCCTTTTTTAAAATTTGGATTTCGAAAACTTTTGAGTTACAGTTGTTTAAATTTTGTTTATTTTTTAAAGCAGTGTCTAAAACTTTATATATTGAAATATTATTTTCGAAGAAACTTCATTTTAATAGGGTGCCAAATAATTTTGTCCCTGGCTGTACGTGCATCATTACGTTAACCATAATTATTCTTAGAAATATTATAAAATTGTGGTTGAGAAGCCAAAAAGTAACATATATTTTTCTCTCACAAGTGCAATGGTGTCGCAGCTCGTTAACGAAGGTTTGCCGAACGAACTAACGTTCTTGGGGGGGAAGTAAAATGCTCCTCTAAGAACGCTACCGGATGTCGTATCGCGGAATATTTGCGGCTACGTAATTAAGGCCGATAGAATGAGAAATCGATCGGTAACGATCGCGCCGAACGTTCTCACTTCCGCTCCTCTATATGGCGATTCAAACTACTGTTTGAGCAGTCTCTTTCCAATCTATTTCGGATAAGAGGAACCGATGTAAATTGAAATTACACGAGAGCTCTCGCTCGTTCGCGCGTCAGCGTCCTCGCGCCCGAAATTCATTCGCGCGGCGAATCTTCCCGCCGTTGAGCTTCCGTTAAGCGCCGAAAATTACGTTCAAGAAAATGATGTGGATGAAAACAGGACGGCGATCCGTTCCGCATTCGCGAGTTACAGCGCGCAAATATCGATTCGATGACAGAGAAACGGCCGCCGGCCGCTGTCGATCCGCAATATTTCTCGCCGATAACCGATAGACCGCCCCGTTGCCGTCTAATATACGTTCGGACCTTATTTTTCTCATCGTGCACACGTCTTCTCGTAAAGAGTATACCCACGGGGATCGGAAGAGGAAGGAGGGAGATAAAGAGCGAACGTCGTGGAGCGAGACACGCGGCGCGGCGCGGCCGAGAGGAGGGTACTCGCAGTGAAAGATAGTATAAAACGAAAGAGTTCGTAGCCGGCAATCTCAACGTTTTTCCCTTCCATTTCGAAATATCGTCCCTATACACTTAGCTAGGTGTTTGAGAATCTACGGCCTCGTAATTGATCGTAAAGAGCGCCAAACTACGCGTGCAACGAGCATCAGATGATGGACGGAAGCGACGAGGAAGAGAGAAAACGGGCACGAAAGGGGGAGGATGGGGGGGGGGGGGGGGGGGTGAAAGATAGTATAAAACGAAAGAGTTCGTAGCCGGCAATCTCAACGTTTTTCCCTTCCATTTCGAAATATCGTCCCTATACACTTAGCTAGGTGTTTGAGAATCTACGGCCTCGTAATTGATCGTAAAGAGCGCCAAACTACGCGTGCAACGAGCATCAGATGATGGACGGAAGCGACGAGGAAGAGAGAAAACGGGCACGAAAGGGGGAGGATGGGGGGGGGGGGTGCGAGGAAGGAACGAAGAACCGACCGCTCGTTTCACAATTTCCGGAGTGACTCCTCCTCGACCGAAGTTTTTCGCGCAAAGGAAAAAGCGCGTTTCCACGTCCCCACGTGTACACTCTGCTTTTCTCCTCCTCTATTTCTTTCCTGTACGCGACCACGCTCGAATAACGCGGAATTGTCGACTTCACTCGTTATTTAGAAGCTATCCGAAAAAACGACGCGACGAAGAAGTCTCTCAAAATTTTAAATCCACGCGTGCAGCGTTACATAAATGTGTACTGTGGGTCATTAACTTTGTGAATAATCATGAAAAGTTGAATTTTCCAGGAAAGAGCAAAAAGCCGCATTATGTAAATGATAAGAGTCGATTCTTATCGCTATATATGATGAAGAATTAGCAATGTGAATAATATTATATATATATATAATATCTACATTAATGAAAAAAAAAATAGTAATATAAAGAAGAGTCAATTCTGTCGCTATATGTATATGGTAAATTAGCAACGTGAATAATATTATGTCTATATATTAATGAAAGAAGTAGTAACATAAAGAATATATAAATTTTTTAAAATATCAAGAAAATACCAATTTTTTTAAAGAAACTCTGTATTTTTTCCGTACTTCTAAATATTTCAAAAGAATTCTTATTGATCTTGTTACATTTACTCACCATAATATGATGTATCTTCAGATAACTGACTCGTCCACTGTCACTGTAATTTTTGCACAAATACTTTGGAAAAATTAGATCGCAGGAAGCGGATCATCGTATCAGACGTTGATGTTTCCATAATAGTTTTTATATCCACGCAATTAACCGATTACCATCACCGGGAGCGCTGTATCAAGTAAGTTCAATCATTAGGCAAACCAAACATTTTTCTTTCGTCTTGAGATCCAGGAATTTTCTAGGTAGGATTTAAGGAACGGCAGAGACCCCGCGATCGATCGCAATAAGAATCAACTTCTGAAACGAGAATATCGTCACTCAGTTTTGTCCGTAATATAAGATCTGACGATAAAGTTCTCTGACGCAATTCTCTGTAGGAATAAAAAAATACAGACATCTCATAGACAACAAAATGTTATATTTTATCTTACAAAATAATCTTCCATGACATCAATACACTTAACACATCTTTAATACAGTCTCAAAACATTTTTTAAAATCCGCAATTGGAATGCTTAGCATTCATTACATTATTCTCAATATTTTCTTCTGAATATTTAATGTCTTAAAAATGTTTGTCTTTCATAATGTTTTTCAGATTTTAAGATCGCATCAAATTCGAGAGAAGCAGATCTGAAAAATAAATTGAATGGCGAATCTCAACAATTTCTTTCTTGACCAAAAATTACTTCACGATGATTTACGAAGAATCAATCAATGTTCTGAACAACACTCTAAAAAATGTTTTAAGAATTTGTATCAAAGATGTGTCAAATGTATATTATAAAGGATTACTTTAATGATAAAATATAATATTCTGTTATCTGAGATAAGTTCTGTTTTTTTTTATTGCTGCACATGGAAATCTTTATTGTCAGACCATGTTTATAATTTTTATATTTTTCTTTCCTCATTATAAAAATAATATGGAAAGTGCGTATCGAAATAATATCGGTTCTTTCTATTATATAAAATCATATCAAGATAATCTTCACGCTGGTCAAAAGCTCCCATTAGTTTCATTATTGTCATTATTATCTACTTATGTATGCACATAGGACATTCGAAATCTATATATTTGAACGAGATCTCATTAGAGATATCTCATTAGAGATAAATTATCTCTCCTTTATCAAATATACAAAATATCAAATTTATTTTTAAACTCCGTACCATCTCAAGGTTAATACATCTCGAACATTAAATATTTAAGTAGTCTGAAAACCGTGGCTCACTACTAACATTTCCTTTTTTAATCGAGTAAATGATTCTTCCTTCTTCATAGTATTACTTATTCACACAGATAAGCGTCGCTATCTAATTAATACACGCGTACAACGCTGGTACTTCAAGAAGAAGAAATTCGTGGCCGACATTAGCGAGCTATCATAATAATTGCAGACCGCTAAGAGTGCGAATTCGTTCTCGGTTCTGCGAAACCACCGGTGGAAACCTGGAAACACCGGCAGACCGATATCCGGGCACTGCCTCCTAAGTCATGCGTTTAAATTACCTTATTATGAGGTAGGGCTGTCATAATTATGAGCGCGCGGCACACGGAGCCGAGAGAGAAGTTGCTGCCACCAACGGCGGGGGAGCGAGGGGCAGGAGGGGGAGAGATGGTCGGAGAACCGACCGGGGGGAGGGGGAGGAGGGAGGAAGGCCAGACCGGCGGATCGTGGGTGGAGTGATAGAGTAATTAACATCCAGTCAACTCCAGACCGTGCCAATAATTTCCTACCTTCCTCCACCTGACTCGGCGTGCTCCGCGCGGCGCGAACGCGGGGAAATATTCCGCATTCCTGGCGTAACGCTCTCCCCGGGGGGAAAGTACTCTCTCGTCGACGTTTTCTCAAGAGGATCGACAAAAGGAGAAAAAAAGGGAGATCGCGAAACGAGGAAAAAAGGGAGATACTTATTGCCTACGGTTGGGGGGGGAGAGACGCTCTGGCCTCGAGATCGCCGAGTAGACACGCAACTGTAATAATTGCGTATTAACTCCCTGATAGTCCGGCACTTCTCTGAAACGCCAAGTTTCCCCATGGGAAAGTCGCGAGGCCGTTCGTTTCGTTCTGTGTGGTACGAAGTCTCTAACGAGATAAAAAAAAAATCATTCTTGTTTTTTTTTTTTTCGTGTGTGTTGGTTTTATTCTATCGCACGAGAGTTCCGCGCACTTCTTTTTGTACACATGGATTTCATATATGGATTCTTTAATTTAAGGCTCTTCCATCATTTACAGAAATATTGTGAATGTGAAAATTGTAACTAATATTTTTTAAAAATATGGAAATTTGTATAATGACCATGCAGAGAAGGAAAAATTAAATAAGATTTAGAATAATGAATTAGATAAAATGAAAGAAAGAATTTTAGAAAAGAAAAAAATAAATAAAGAAAGAAAGAAGAGAGTAGAAAAGAAAAAAGGAAAGAAAAAGAGAAACTTGTATATAAAACTAAGAAGCTAAGAGGCTGTGGAAACATATTTATAATCAAAGTATATATAAAGAAGATGCGTATAAAATAATATAAGTTGGAATGATTCACAGAATATATAGAAATATGAATGTAGCCAAGTATTTGATGTAAAGTCCCACTTCTTGGTTGAAGTTTCGAAATGAATAAATTGATTCAATATACATATAATGTTCATGTATGCTAATCTAATAATAAAATAATATAAAATATAACATATTTCTTATTATATTTGTAATCTCATAATAAAATCTCATAATAATGCAATTTTATAATAAAATAAAATATAGCATATTTTTTATTGTATTGATTATATGTATACATGCGCACAATGAATATGCTTTTTTGCGAGAATTATGTTTATATGACACTTTTCAATGTTTAATATTGCAATTCGATATCTTGTATTTCATATTTTTTAAAAAAGAAAATATAAGATTTATATCTAACAATATTTTGCAGCTTAAAAAAGTATGAGAATTAAAATGAACATGCGAAATATATTGCGGATGTATGATGTCTCCCTTCTTCGTGCGTTGACAATAATATTCCTTAAGCGCTGTGGGGCATCGAGTTCGTGCGGAAAAATACATATACTTCCGCCATAAAGAAGATATCCACCCTTCTTCCTCGTGCTAAAGTGACAAGAAATGTACAGGATTTGCAGCCATATGGCAGAGTAACGCCTACGTTCCCACGATAAAAATTCTCACCGGAAATAGGTCTTTATGTCTCACAAATCTCTCGCATTCATGTAAACGGGTGCACTTACTTGGTTAGGTGAATAAAGCACGCTACTTCGTAAACGAGTCATGTTTATAACGGGACGCGGAATTGTATAATCATATCTTAAATATATGCAGAAAACCCACTCTCGGTATTCGCTAATTTTACATTAGCATTCGTCGCATAATAAATTCCGTTATGCTTTGTAGTGAAATATACGCGGAATGAATTAATTTTCCTTTTTGTCAAAGCACGCGAAAACAACATGGCATCCTATATGCAAAACATCCGCAGGGAATTGACATTAATTTATCTAATGCTTTCAATTCAGATAAAGGATAAGTCTTTTAAAATCTGCATCACTCTTCCAAACAAAGCGCGATAAAAAATTGTTTGACTCACATTTTGTAATATTATGATAAAAAAAAGAAGAAATGATGATTATAATTTAATTTAATGCTGAAGCTTACAACATCAACTGTTGCAGCTACTTGCAAATTTATCTGAGGCAATTAATTTTCCTTTTTGTCAAAGGATGCGAAAACAACGTGGTATCGTATATGCAAAACATCCGCAAAGAATTGACATGAATTTATCTAATGCATTCAATTCAGATAAGAGATAAGTTTTTTAAAATCTGCATCATCCTTCCATTTCACGAAGCGCGATAAAAAATTCTTTGACTCAAATTTTGTAATATTATCATAAAAAAAGAAGAAATGATGATTATAATTTAATTTAACGCTGAAGATGGGAAGCTTGCAGCATCAACTTTTGCAGCTACTCACAAATTTATCTGAGGCAATCAGCTTTTCCTTCGGGGTGCGTCAATATTTGTCTCATATGAGACAAAAATTAGATTTGTACGGAGTTCCTGTGTACACGCCTGCGTCGATAGCGTATTCATGACGCACGTTAAACGGATTATATCGGAAGCGCATCGGAGCCCGGCGCCGTTCACGGCGCACAAGTAGCATACACCCGCCCCGATCGCGCCCAGGCAAAGTTCCGCGATAGATGCACCTACAGTGCTTCCCCGTAACCGACATAACGTGCGCCTTGGTTTCGCGTGGACGGCAACGGGATACTACGACTTGGCGAAGCGCGCACGAGAACTGTGGTGGAGACGCGTAGGTATGTCCGTGCGCGAGTTTATGAGGGCATAACTTAGGACCAAGTATGCGACGGAGGACATGGAATTCCGAAGTTCTCTGGATCTCTGGATCCCCCCCCCCCTCCCCCGCGTATATCTCCCGGGTATATACGCTCTTCCTGCACCCGGCCGAACGTGAGGGCGACGATCTACGACCGGCGCGGCGCGGCGGACGTGTTGCATGCGCGTTGCTCGTGGCCACGTGTGCACCGCCAACAACAAAGGCTAATTATGCGGCCGCAACTTGGTCGCGGATATGCGACGGGTCGCTCTATACGGTTTCAAAACGATGGGCGACCGATCGAAAATGTTGGGAAATGTTAATGCAACGCGAAACGCGCGACAAAGGAGTGAATTAAAACGAAATGTAAATGACGAATGAGGTTTGAGGGACGCGTGTGCAGAAATTATCACGTTCAATCTTCTCGGTAGCATTTTTTAATTACAACCTTTTTCTCGCCGGGCTTTTACAATTAAATCTCGAAATTAAAATTCCGCCACGCCGGAATTTGTTCCACGTGGAACTGCGAAATAATGGCGGGCTGTTAACGAATCGGCAACATTCTGAAGCGGATGACAAGCTCCTCGAGAAAGAAGCTTAAACTTCGATCGGCGATACGTAACATCGGTGGCGTGTAGAGCGAAGCCGAGAGGAGCAAGATCTAGGCGGCAGATTATATATAGATACGTCCCCGTCCGCGCGCTTTCGAGAATCAACAGGGGGACGGCGGAGAGCGGGAGGGGAGGGGGGAGGGGGATAAAATGGATAAGGGTAGACGGCAAAAGGGAGCAAGGACAACCCCATTCACGACACACGAGATCCAGTTCCAGTCTACTCACGGCCCATCCCTTTCGGGCGACAAACAAAAGCTAATGCACTTCTGCCGGATAACTGCTAACACTCCTTGGTGTCATTCTTCTTTCTCTCTTCCGCGTTCCGGGGTCTCTCTGCCCACCATTATGTCGCCTTTCTCTCTGTTCCTTGCGCATTATATTCTTCCTTTTTTTTTCCTTTTTTCCGGTCGACGGTTAACTGGAGCAGCGGCAGAACTAAGAGCCTCTTGTTCGGAATGTTCCGAAATGTCGTCGGCCTATCCCGAACAAAATCCCTGCCGTTCTCTTTTATCTGATTCACCTTCGTAAGTACAAAGTTACGGCAGCACGGTCGATGGATGTGAACTCAATGAACCGTGAAACAACGCACGATGCTACCCCTCGGCAAGTTTCCTACTCCTTTCAAGTCTCTCACAAATAACGCGTAACGTTTCGTGTTCTACGTCGGCCGGGTCAATTTGCACAAACGGCAAAAAAATAAGAATCTGTAAAGAGAAATAGAAAAACAAATGAATTGATTGTTAATCTCTAATTGGCCCCGGGACGACTTAGCGGTGAATAAATAGCGGTGAATTTAGGCGAATCGCCAGATCGCCCGCGGAAAACGGCAGCATCGCGAATCAAGCGCTCGAGCATTGAATAATGCATTATGGATGGCGAATAACGGAACAAAAAGGTGGGCTGTTAAAGAGGAGAGAGGGAGAGAGAAGGGGTTGAGGACGTGCCGCGGAATTTCAGAGATCCCGCGAGGAAAGAGATGAACTCGCTTAATGTTTTGCATTTTCCAGCCCGTGCGGAATCAATACTTCGTTTTAACGAATCCTTTCGGGAGAGCTGCCGCGTGTTCTCGCCCTCGAAATGAAACGCGACAGAGCGTGAATACTTGCCTTTCCCGTAAACGAAAAATTTCCGTAATTACTTTACTTACAATTAGTTCACACAGAAAACTGCAGCGAGGAGTCGAGTTGGCTGGATTGAATTTTTGTTTTTTTTCCTTCGATTGTTAACGCCACGGTTATTCCGCGACGCGAGAAGGAAGGAAAGGAGGAAACGCGGGAGCGTTTCCGTCGGTCGTGCAAATACAATCGAAATAAGCGCGACTGTTCTTTTCGTGGGTTTGTGATTTCGGCAACTGGGCGAGAGATATTGAAAAACGCATAATGCACACGCGGAATAAAATAACGCCGGCGTGTTTACACGGCAATGCGGACACACGTTGGGCAATGTCACCGCCAGACGCAGCGCGCGAACTTTATTCCACGGGCGCGATACCATTTTATCGTTTTGCACCGGTAACAGCAGAAAATTTTCTGCAATTACGGCGGAAGCGTGGCGCGCGCGCGCGCGCTTTCTCGCAGCTAGGGCGCGGAGATAAAATCCGCGGCCGGCCGCGCCCCGTGTTCATAAAGCATATTTAAACGGCGTTCCCGAATTTGCGTCGTCCCGAGGAAATAAATTTACGAGCCGCTTGAATAGAAATATACCGCCGCATTTAAATTTATCGTGATGTTTATTGCGCTATTTTATGGCACCGAGAGTGGGATACTCATACACGTGTAAATTGATCGACACGCCGTGAAATTAGAGTCGCCTGTGTAATCCCGCGGCGGCTTACGAGCGCATCATTTCGGCAGCTATTTATCGATTAACAGCGACGGAAGTCTCGATATTAATACGTCACAGACAACCTCCGCAATATTGTTGCTCCGCAAAGTGGTAGATACGTATATACGGTGACCATATTTTTTTGAGAAAAGTAAAGGACACCGCCATCTACCCTTCTTCCACAAACAATGTAAATTTATTATCATCATTAATATTTTTTCCTGAATACATATTTATATAAAAAAAAAAGTAAAATCTTGTAAACTAAAACAGTTATATATAAAAAAGAAACACATCTTTATTTAAACATTACACAAAATATATAAAGATGATAAAGACTAAAATATAGGACATTTTATAGGGCTTTTCATAAATAAAGGACAAAAGTGAGTTTTCAAGAAAAAAAATAAGTCTATAAAAGGAGACAGATCTAAAATAAAGGACTGTCCTCTGTAATATAGAACGGATAGTCATCGTATATACAGAATATTTCTTAAAAATCGCCCACTAATTACGTAACGTTATTCCTTATCAAAAATTAAGTCGAAAAGTATGGAACCATTTTTTCCTATAATGCTTAATAAAACAGTAATTATTGAACAGAGTTAATCCAATCAACGTCATTCTTTAAATGAACATATATGAATGAGCTGCGCGATTAATAGTACGCGTGGCGAATTTAACAGCAAAGCTCTCACGTACTGTATCAAGCGCGTGGCTCACTGACACCTGTCTGTTTAAAGAATGATGCTGATTGCATTAACTTTATTTAATAATTACTGCTTTATTAAGCATTATAGAGAAAAATGATTCAGATTTTCGACTCAATTTTTGATAACAAATAACGCTATCCCTTACAGAAAAGTATTACTGTGCAATAATAAATTGACCAGTAATAAATCACTATTATTTAGTAATTTTATTATTGTGTAAGTAATAAAATTACTAAGCAACAAATTAATTACTGGCCAATTTATTATTTCGCAGTAATACTTTTCTATTAGGGTATGTAATTAGTGGGCGGTCTTTAAAAAACACCCTGTAGATACGGCGGGCAGGAGAGATTGCAGCTCACGGTTATTGTCAAGCGAAATGTTCGAGAGGCGGATATTTGAAAGGCGGAGCGGAGAAAATTCTTTAAACGTCCGTCGAGCGAAAACAAACAAAATTGTCCAATTAAATCCACCACGTTGATTCGATAAATTTCAATAAACGAGGCCGAGTAGAGAAGTACGCACGAGTGAGGTAGCGCGGTCCACGGCAGCGTTGGTATCGGGGGCCGATTTAATGCTAGTTACAGTATTTGCCGATTGACAGGAGCTCGCGGGGGATAGGGTTCTTGTCCCACTTTTCATCCGTTCCGATCGATCGTGCCGGCATTAAGTGCGTATTACGAGGTGATTAATTTGACACTTGTGCCGCTCGCGCGCGTCCTCCCCCCCGGTCCCCCGCTCGTCTCCCCTATTCAGCACGTAACCCCGGATGGAACGTGCTCTTGGACTAATAATTTTCTACATTTAAATCAATAGCTTGAAATATTGAGAGCTGACGCGTACGTCCTGCCGTTTTGTACGTTCATTACGATGATTAGAAAACCGTGGGGAGATTATTACGGAGTTAAATTGCGGAGAAAGGTTCTTTCGGGGGTAACGCGATAACATGGGAACGCGATTCGACACGTGTTAATTTAAACGTAACTTGATGAAACGCGATATATCGTTGAATGCTGAATTGCTGAATACATTGAAGGAAGCCGCAAAACTCCGACTGCTGATCAAAATCTTGTATCAGCGAAATACGCGGCCATTTAATTTTGCATTTAAACACGGTGCTTTAATAGCGAACAAAAACATACCACGCCGGCAGACTCATAATGCTAATGAAATATTGTACGAAAGGACAGTTGTTCGATAATAGACCCATTTGGCCGACGGGTTTTCTACTTCTTGTTGAAAATTGAAATATCTTTTTTCTACCAAAATTTGATTAGACAATATTCTCGCCTTGTAACTCTTAAAATTTTATAATATTATTTCTCTTGTAATCAAATAAGTTAAAACCGTCATGATATACAATCAAATAAATGAGAGAGGAACTGAAACGATCGAGCTGAATCTTTGCGCTTAATGATACTTTACCGTGGATTTATGTACACTCTTTATTTAGCGAATATATGCTGTAACATTACGGACGTAAAACGCGGTTTAAAGTTGGAATAGTACCATCATCAATAATATCATTAAATTGATAAGCAATTAAATAATATCGATACTAATACCTACGTATTTTCTTTTCATCTCGTACCTCGCAATGTAACGATAAATATGTTGAAAAATATTACCTCAACCAGAATTCAAATCTGGACCTTCTTAAAATCTGTGCGGGTGTATTTTTTTTGCAACTATTACATCTAAGAATAAGTATCAAAACAAAACATTTACAATTAATCAAAGAATGAGATTTCATTATTTAGTCTCATACCAGACAATTCTTATTTTTAATTGCAATTTCTTTCAAAGTAATCTGTATCTTGATATCTTTATGAAAACTCAATTGTTTGAGTTTTTGGCGAAATATGTGCATCAAGTACATCTTTCACTCTCACTCTGAATACTCTGTACGATATCTGCAAAAGAGAAAGAAATTGAATTGCAAATATATGTAATTAGATGTCCACGTCCATAGAAGGTACGTAGAATATGTTATTATGCATAAATGTGTTTTTCCCTCTATGCGCGACCATCCCTCGTATTACGAGAACTCGTCGCCTATCCGTCGTCCACGAAATTAAAGTAATGTTCTAATTAACGCGGGTTGCTCGTTATTTCTTCGAGTGCCGCGAGTGAGCAACTCTCTCTCGCTCTCTCTTTCTTTCTCTCTATCTCTGTCCCTCTCTTTCTCTCTCGCGAGATGGATATTGTCCAATTAAAGCGTCGCTCGTAATCGGGAACGAGGGAAGGTGCGCGCGCGAGAGGAAAGTCGGTGAAACGCGAGCGGCGCGACATTACCGGGCCGTATATCGGGAAGTCAGTCACCACGAGCCACCATAAAAGTTGAGTGCGTCCCTTAATGCGGTATTCGCATAAGAGGAAATCCCGGAAGGGGGGCGGAGAGAGCGCGCTGCCGCGGCAAGGGTCGACTTGAGAAAAAAGTCATAACTGCCTTGGTTCACGGCAGCCCCGTTCCGCTCGCTGCCCCCTTTTCCAGCTCCTCTCGCTCCACCTCCTTTTCTTTTCTCCTCGCGTTCCCCTCTTTTTTCGCCAGGCCGGCTTAGATTTTTCCAAAGCTCTCTGTCATCGCTGAGTTTTCCAGACTTCTCTGCAATGCTCCGTTAAGTAAGGTATACCTTCCTCTCCTCTCTCGCCCATTCTCCTCCCCCTTTCTCTCTCTCTCTCTCTCTCTCTCTCTCTCTCTCTTTCTCTCTTTCGCTGCCGTTTTTTAAATTTATTGCGCGCCCGTATTTATGTAAATCACCCGCTTATGAGATTCAGAATCAGCCAATTCGCTCATACAAGACTATTACTTGTGACGATCGATACCGTTCGACGGTCTGCTTTAATTTTAAGATGGTTCTCATATATTCGCTTATTAAATATCATACATTTTAATGCTTCCGCCGCGATGCAATCTTATTAAAAAGCATAAAAAGCATAGTAAGCGATGTGCTATTCTCTCGTTTTTGCTTGTTCTCTCTCTCCTTAATAAAGCGCGCGATGCTACGCTCCGATTTTATATTTATACTCTAGTCTAATGTAAAGTAAAGGCAAAGTTAAAACAATAATGCAGCTAATGCTAACTATTTGAGAATTATGTGAAGCAACATTTTATCAAATTTCAGGCGATGTTTCGAAATGAACTTTGTTTTTCGCCGAGCCCTCTGCAGTCTCATAAACGAGATTCTCTTATAAAAAAAAAAGGGATTCACCGTTTTACGAAATTATTTGGCGAAAACTTTACGAGGACCTTTCACAGCGATATGGCTCGATCGATTCCGAGACCCAAAGTTTCATTGGGAAAGTCTGATCGCGTAAAAGCTCTTTTACGAGCAGTTTAATACTTGGAAGCTACTAAAGGCGCGTTCACGCTTTTCCTTTTCTCTCCGCTGTGTAGGCGGCTGCGAATGTATATCAGGTCTTTATGCGTGATTTGTATTACATCATCAAATGCTTATTAAAATAGTTTGATTCTGGTTCAGAGTCCCAATTAATTTGCCAAATAAATTAGCAAAATGGACAATACATGTAACGTCTTTAATCTGTTGCGAATTTCAATAATCGTGCAATTACAATAGCAATTGCGCGCGCACAATCATAGCGATTATAATTAAATCCAGATCATGTTATTCAGTGGATTACCGCGCGATCGTCATTTAGTTGGAGATTAATTGAGTGGCTATTTTGTCTCTAAATTATATTTGTATAGGAATACACGGGGACAGGAGGGGGGGGGGATGGAATAGATAAACAAAGTAACGTTCTACTCGAGTGACCGGTAAACAGGAACCCGAAAGTTCCCCTTATCGGGGATCCAGCACGCGGCCTAAAGATTTAAGCCACTTCGGTAGTTTCTTGGCCGGCGACATCCTCAAATTATACGGCGAACGATAAAACGAATCCTCCGCGAACTTCCCCTGAGTCGGGTCTTACGACAGAAGCCTCGGGGGTGGCGGGACTACTCGTCCTCGTTTAAATATCGCCCTAATCTCGTTGGCCGGAGGAACACACCGCGCGTTCTCTCGCTTGCTCCCTCGCCCTTTCCCTCTTTTCCACGATCCTCGTGCTTTAATTCTCCGTGAGCGTAAACTTCGGAGCCCGGATGACAAATCGCCGCAGCCGCGGATTATCCGCGGACGAAAAACTAATTAAGCCGAAATACCGCGCCGGCGTCGCGCCGACCAAGCCGAAGCACCCGGATCGAGGGCGGATTCTGTCGTCCTGCGTGCCAAATATTTTCCGAGACCCGCGGATACCTCGTCCGTCTCTCCGCGGCTTGTTCGTGCGAGTAGGAGGACACACGCCAAGTAGGAGGATCACCGACGCCTACCACTGGGGCAAAAACTGAGATCGCCGGGGTTCACGAGCCCCTCTCTCTCTCTCTCACTCTCTCTCTCTCTCTCTCTCTCTCTCTCTCTCTCTCTCTCTCTCTCTCTCTCTCTCTCTCCATTCCACCTATCTAAATAGTTGTCGGAGTCCATAAATCCGGCTACTTAAAGCTGACTCGTGCTTGCTCGCTTAACTCCTTTTATGCGCGACGTATATCTCGGCAGGATGCCGCACGAAGATTCAAAGCTCCTATCGAGCATGTCATGATAACCGGAAGAAGGGACGAACCATCCGTTCAGGCGGTATTCTGAAAATTCCTGTTCGCCAAGTTTTAATGCCTTAAATTTGTGCGCTTGATTATCGAGTCTGGCTTCAGTTCAAACGTGTTATTGATTTTAATAAGTAATTTCCGATCGACGCTCCGACGATACAATCGTGCGGCTGTAATATCGAATTATGCTTCTTAAATGTTATCTTGATAACTAAATCTGAACTCAAAATTCTGCCAAATATTCCTTTTATAGGGAGTTATTCTTTTTTTAGAACTTTTTTCTCTTTCGAACTCTGCATTTATTTTTAAACCTGGAAGAAACGGTCTTGCCATTGCCGTGCTTTTAAGGATGTATCGGAGCTATCTTCGAAATACAATACTAAGTCGATAAAAATTTGTGAGATTGTTCTTTTAGCCTTCATGATATACTGCAAAAATACTTTAAACGAATCCGCTAAACAGTTACTAAATAATAACGATTTAATATTCACTAAATTCACACATATTCTTACGGAAAGAAACGGTCTTGAAGGATAAAAATATTGAAGAAATGGTATCAATATTTTCAATTTTTTTGTACATCTAATGTTCGGATAAATGAAACTATTTACCGAGTTTCAATTAACTTCACTACATCGTTTTAAAGAAATAAATTATAAACTGACAAAAATATGCTATCAATACCACAAATAATGTTAGAAAAAATATTTGTAATATGAAAAATATCTTTCTTAGGAGTAAAAATAAGGCTCCAACCATAGTTCCTTACATCTAGCTTTACTATTCGTAAGACATAGATTCAAGTATTTCAAATTTCATGCACTTTTATCTAAGATTGTACATCATTAATTTGAAATATAAAACAAATAAGAAAGAATAAAATTATATATTATTTCAAATTAGTATAAGATATAAATAAGTTTGAAATAAATTTCAAATATTTTTTACCAATATACATATAAAAGAGGACGAATTTGAAGTCCCTGGATTTTTGGAATCAAATGAGAGTCATTACATAAATCTTTATTTTTTGTTTCTTCTAAAGCTTAAGTATGTACACAATACTTATACTTGATTAGACAACTTGTGATAAAATGTGACGATAATCGCTGTACGGTATGTTGCAAAAACAAGTAAATGAGATTTAATGCGAGAGAAGTCTTCATACAAAACTTAACAAGAATAACAAGCAACATTGTTTTTCCACTTCTTCCAATCCGCGATGTACATTTTCTTGTTTTTTCTCTTCTAGCAATTTCTCTTTACGAATCGTGCTCTGCATGCTTACCGCGAAGATTAAAAACTGCAAATTCTATGGCGAGCTGCCATTATTTTCGGCGTACTCGGAAACACAGGGAAATGTTACAATTTCAGAGACCTCGGACGAGATACATACTCGGAGAGTCTCTAGTTGGGCCACGGCGCACCTTAGTCTAAGTACATTCTAAGACGGACTTACCTCGTTGGAGATTAAGCTTAAGTCTTCTCGACAAAGTGTCACATTGTCTCGTCCTTATCGCAGCAATTGACTTTGGCGCGTATCGTGTTGGCTGTGCGTTCGCCGTAAGCCGCTGCAAAAAACTACTTTACAACGGCTTCCAAACTCGACAGCAGCTCTCTCTCTCTCTCTCTCTCTCTCTCTCTTGTTAAGTCATTTGCATAAACTCCTATTAGATATTTACTATTCTTTCTGACAGTGACCTAACATTAATTTTGAACGCAGAGTAATGCTTTAATTTGTTTTTGCAAATATTTTTTCATTCGCTATCAAGAATCTTTCATTCAAGCTTGTACGCCGAGATCTTCGCCTTACTTTACTCACATTCTTCACTTATCTCTAATATAAAAATATAAAAAAAATTTGGGTTAGTGACTTATTACGTTATCTCGGGCCACGCGAATCTGGAGGAGTCCAACGAAAATGTTCTTGCGAGATGCATCAAGTCAAGAGGAAACGGGCTGCACGCGTACTGACTTTGTGATGAAAGAAGAAGGGAAATGAGAGAGGGAGGGAGAGCTGAATTTTCTTCTTTCCACGCCACTAATAGAAGTGTCACGAACAGAGCCGGGTCTTATAATCCGTTCGTGCTAATTTCAAACCGCATCGGGAATACTCGGGAACACGAAGAGCGATCGAACCACAGTTTTCCCAGATTTGTCGTCTCTCGGAAGCTTTAAACTTTTCAAACCGCTCATGGAGCTCGTGGCACGGAATTCCTAAAAGTACAGATTAGGACATCTCGACTTTTGTCATGGCATATCGTCAACGTAATTCGCAAATATCTTACTTTTATCCGCTCTCGTTATTCTTTATCATAATATGTCTGTAATAATTTTTAATATACATTATTGAAAATTTTACGCAAAACGATTTTTGTCAATTAGATAAATATTTTAAGATGTATATTAATAATCACGTCAAAGTTATTTGGAGATTTAGAAGAAATTGTCGCAGATTGCCTAAAAATTTTCATCAAGTATTCGTCAATTACTAATCAATAATGTATACAAATTACATTGTAAAAAAGTGCTTTTAACTTTATAAAACTGTATATTATAATACGCACGTACACAATCTTGTATCGTGATCTGAAGAGCTTTCCCTGTTCTTGGTAACATTACGAGCCCTTAAAGCGATTAAGGACGGTCCGTTAAACGCACTACGATAGAAGGGCTTCGTCGGCCTGAGATAATTAAAAAGGTAATGAGTAAGCGGATATCTGCTCGTAACGGAAAGGAGAACGGTACGCCTTAAACACTGTTCGACAGGCGACTGATAAAATAATGACGCAGACGAAAAATCAATCTTCCTCGCAGATAGAGTTTCTCGATATTGCAGGAAACGAACCATCGGTGTTAACTATCAGGAATGCAACAACACTAATAACAACAGAAGCGAACATACAAAAGATTGATCTGTAAAATTCTTAAACATTTGATCTGTTTTAGCGGGCCTGTTACATATTTTATTATATTATTTATTATACTATTATTTTTACTATTTATATTACTTATTATTACGTATCTTTGAAATGAAATGAAATGAAGCAAATAGAGAAAAGTAACGATACATTATTTAAAATAAATTTAAATATTTTGTACGAATATATATATATATATATAAAATATATATATACATATATATATATATATAAAAGAATGAATTTAATAGCTTGAGATTTTTGAAATAAAATGAGAATTACATTGCGTAATTCTTTATTTTANCTTTCCTAAATTTAAAGTCTGTACGATGACAATCATTAGATACTTTGTCGTGAAATATAGCTCGCTATACGTACAGTGTATTACAAGAACTTAATTCCTCAAACGTGAACGAGATTAAGGTACGAGTGAAGTCTTCGCACAAAGCTTTTCCGTAATGAGAAACTTCGTCTTTTACTTCTTCCGAGATCCGCATTTTCTTGTTTTTCCTTCTTTAGTAACTTCTCCTTGCGGATCATGCCCTGCATGCCGACCGTGAAAATTAAAAACTGACAACTTTTGTCGAATCAGCATGATGGTAAACGTTCTGATAAACGTTCTTTTAGGAGTTGTTGGAACTTTGTTAATAAAACGTTTCTTTCTATTCATCTAACAATAAAACAATTTAAGTGCTATGTTTCTTTAGCACGAACGAGAGAAAATGATACGAAAATTCGAATACAATATTATTAGAAAAAAAGAATAGTATAATTAATGCAAAAAGTTAAACATTTAAATTATTTTATGAAAAGATACAAATATAACTTTGCTAAAAATAGTCGTAAAGTCGATTTTTATTATAAAAAAGCATTTAAAAATCTATACATTCTATTCTAGATAACGACAAAAGATTTCTATGAAAATATCATTATGGTATTTTAGAAACATTAAATTGATCTTATATAATTTTTCACATAACAAATTCATTAGAAAAACTCGGCAAAACAGATAGCTTTAGCAGAGACGGAGAGTTTTTATAACTTTTTTAGATTATTTAATTGCACTTAATTACTATGTAGGAAAATGGTCAAGACAAATATGTAGCATCAACATAGTGTATGTACATTTGCCAAGAAATGTGGTTATTTGTTCTTGCTGTTACGTTCGTATGGGAAAATATTTGCTTCTCCATGTGATATAACGGAATAACTCGATTTCTTTTGCAATACATGGAAAATATTTTTCAAACCCCAAGTTTCCCTATATAGCACCAGAGGAAAAATAAAAGCATTGCTTATTGCCAGTGAGAAAAATCTCGTATCTTTTATGCTTGATTGTCACAGTATAAAGCGTATAAAGCAGTATACTGCTTATTTTCGAAACCCAATTTACTTTTGTCGCATTGTGTGCATAATTTTCACTACTTAGATAATATTAAGTTCTATATACATCGTGAAATTATAATTACAAATTATAATTTTAATTATAATTTTTCCATATTGTTACATAAATTTTTTTACTCTAATATTAGACATTATTAAATAATTAAATATTATGTTAAAATTCTCTGTTGAAATTTTTTAAATATTAAATAAAAATAAAAATTTTCTATTCATTGTCTATAAAAGTCAATTCGCAAGTTTTATAATTTAAAAGAAAAGTATGATTACATTTATCAAGTTAACTTAATGCAATTCTCCAATTTTTATATATCTATAATTTTGTGACAGCCTGTATAATATATATATAATGCAACTGTATATTATCGTTAAACATATGAAAGACACTTGAATGTAAATAGCAATGTATATGTTATAATTTTTCTTTATTTTTTATTATTAATTACATGGTTATTAGCTTACAACGATTAAGAATTAATGTATTAAACATATTAACAATTCATGTGGCACAAAAATTGTAGGATCATATTATCGCATACGATCACACAACAACAGAAAGATTACGAGATCGCGTAATCTGAAGTTATTAAATGAGTCTGTCATTGGGATCAGGATCAGGATCTTCGGGATAATGGTCTATAGTCCTGACTGTCTCTTTCGTAATGCCTAAACTTTTGTTTTTCCTTCGTGGCGGCGTAGGGATTTGCTCCAAATCCTGCGTTACGTCTTCCAAATTTTGCAACGACCCGGTAGGTTTCTCGAACGCTTCTCCCACAAAGCTCGCGCCATCCTTTACGCCGCCTAACATGCTCTCGATAAAGTCAGAGCTCGATCCTAATTCCGACTTAACGACAGAATCCTTGAAATCGGAAGTCGTCGGCCCGCCTGAATTTTCCGGCACTTCATTATGCAGCGATTTCTCATCATCTTTCAAATCAACGTCCATCATGACCTTCTCCTCCCAGGTGCAGAAGGACACCTTTCTTTTCTTCGACGTCGAGTCTCCGAGGAGCTGTTCCAAAGACAACCGATCTGTCTTATTCTCAGGCGTACTATCGACTAGAATGTCATCGTTAATTGAACGACATTGATCCGACACGTTTCGGTCGATCGCGTTGTGCTTCTCCACGGGTACGATTTCCGGCTCGAGAAGCTTCTCCACGGGGGTCTGTTTGCATTCCTCCCTCATGCTCTCTCGCTTCATAATTTCGTCGGGCTGATCCTCCTTCTCCAGCATATCCGAAAGCGCCACCTCCAGCTCGGTGAGGCTCGGCGTCATCGAGCTGAGATTACTTCCGTCTGCCGTCTCGTCATTCAGAACCTTCAGCAGGGTCGAATGATCATTATCCAGGATCTGGGCTTTGATCTTTGGCTCCGGGCTCGGCGGTGGCGTCTTTGCCCGGTGATCCTGGCAATCCTTCTTCAATTTATTCGTCGCGTCCTTGGCCAGCTTCTCGTCGAAAAAGTCAACCATCTCCTCGTCGACCGCCTCCAGCATTTCCTGCGGCAGCGACTCCTCCGATATTGTTCTGATTAACTTGTTCGTTATGTCGGAATGTGCACGCAACTCCTTCGACTCGTACGGATCGTCGTACGGTTCGCTCTCGTTCGACAGGCTACGGCCGAAGATCAGCCTCGATTGGTCGGATCGATTGGATTCCCGGATGACGGCGCCGTTCCTGCAGGACCCTTCGATCGTATCTGCCAAATGGAACGTCCGCGGTTTAACTAGTCACGTACACGAATAGTTGGGTACCTTCTACACTCCAGACGATTACTCGACCGACCGGGATAGAATCCAAGAGCGAATAAGTGCATGGAGTGGAAAGGGCACGGAAGTTGCGGTCGGACATATATTCGGTTTACATAGCCGACGATTTCTTGTAAATAGGGAGAAGAATTTCACTCATCGTCACTTTTTCCCCGGACTGAGACTTACGTTTCAAATCATTTTCTATGGAACTTCGAAACGAGGGGATTACGATGAAATGTCGAAAGGTTAAAAGAATTTTACAATCAAAGACATTCATCGACTAAAAGTTTGAATTAAACTATTTAATTTAATTGATATATCACGAAGATTTGCAAACTGTTAAATTACAACACAAATCAATTTTTAGCTTAATTTCAAGTTAATAAACTATAGAATGAAAATCTTTTAACTTTATATTAATGTGTACACTGAAAGGCACACATATTTTTGGACCTCAGCCGAGGGCACACTGAGTCATTTTGATCCAGTCAAGGTTTTTTTCGAATATCTTGGCTTTTAATTAACATAAAAATTTCCTTTTTTTAATATAGAGTGAACATTCTTTTCTATAACGCATTTCGATTTGTTAAGAAAAATAATGTTGTTTCAATAATATTTTAATTTAAATAAAAAAACGGCAGCCCCGTGTTTTTTCAACTTTTTGTTCAACTTTTTGTTCAAAATTAAATATCTTAGGTTCTAATTGATATAGCGTAAAAATTTTAACGTTATTTTAAACTTCAAAGTATTTAAGATGATATTAATTGCTTATATCAATCATTTAAAAAGTATAATTATTTGCAAATATAAAATACTGGTCAAATAGACCAAGTTTTCTCATTTTACATATTTATAAAACAGCTGTTAAGAAGAAACTAATGATAAAATTGGTTTACCCTTCTTCGGAAGATTTAAATTAAATTATTCATTAAAAGAAAATCCATTCCTATATCTCTCTTTTTTTTCATACAAATCGAAGCACTACGGAATGTGCATCCGGCGGGTCAAAATAATCCTGTGTATCCTTTAGGGGTTTAATTCTTTTCTTTCTTTTAACATGCATGTTACAGACTTATAATTTTTCAATCGTTTATTTAATGATCATAAATATTTACCAAAAGCCGAGCGATGAAATTCCTCGTTTAGGAAAAATGGCTCCCTACGAACTGACGAGATCGCCAACTCACAAATCGGTGATACTTGACAGATTTCTGACATCTTAGGAGGTTCGAAATATCTTTGCGAACTGAAATTAATTGATTACACATCACGCTATTTATCAATCGTACAATTTTTCACGGGGGGACACCTTGATTCGATACCTGTTTTGATCTGTTAGCCAATCATCAGGGTATTTTGATTCTCTACCGGAATCATCTATCGGCGACGCTGCCTTGCCGAAAGATTCGGGTTTCTGCAACGACGAAATCATATCTTTCATCTCAGTCGTCTCGGCTCCTCCGGCCACGACATTTCGCGAGTAGTCGACAACATCTACACCATCGGATAGTCCACTTTCCGCAGGTTCGTCCTTATGGATTTCATTCCGCGACGTATTCTATAATCCGCATTTAAAATATACGAATTAATAGAGGAAAATCGCCAATATTGGCACAGATCTCATAAAGCGGCACCCGCCGCTATTTCTCGGAAATTAAACATTACATTGTATGAATACCGATGAAAACATGATCTCCTTAGATAATTAAAAAAAATAGAAAATCCTAGTTCATACATTCGTGATTTTTTTCTATATAAAATCTGACAAAAACGAATTCTTCAAAAGCAAAAATAAAATTTTCTCTTACAAATTGAATACATACAAGTTTACACAATAGGGAATGTATTATTAATAATATTACATCATTTTATATGTAATTTCCTAAAACTCCTTTTATTTATATATTTATCTGTCATATTTGCCTCATAATGCAATTTTAATCATAAAATCGTTGTATAGCGTTAAACTGTACCATTTGATAGAAAACAATTGTTAGTTTGTATTTCTGTCAAATTTTTATTTTTAGCTTTTGTTTAAGAAATATTGTTCAAAAACCAAATGGTCTGCCGGAATTGGTGACTTTTCTCTACCGTGTTTTATCACTTTACGTGGAAATATTGGAATCAGTTAAATCGTCGCGATTTTTTCTCGATTTGATTTGAACAAGGTGAGTTTAACAATATTATGTAACACAGAGAAATGATTTTAATCTCTGAAATTAATCTAGGGGATGTATTTATAGGGATTGAAAAATTAATGATGTCCTAATTAGGATAACGCGATGTTCCGCAATGAGTACAAAGTCGCGAACGTTCTAAATCTACTCTGCTTTCAAAGCAAAGATACGTTTCTTAATGCGATTAATTTCTTCATTGAAATACCAGTGCTAACGGGCGTCAGCTTAATATCGATTTCAACACGGCTCGCTTTGTAAACCTACCTCGACAGAGAGACGTTGGTTCGAGTCGCAATTACTGATGTCACTGAGGTCCCAATCCTCCAATTTACTCGGATCGTACTTCATGAATCCGCCGCCGGTGACCTCGTTCTCGCTGGAGCCCAACTTTCCCAGCACTTGATGCAGCGACAGGTGCTCGATGCTGCCACGTCGCGGGATGTAGTCTTCCAGACATACACTGGTTTTCTACAATCGAGAGATAACACGAGTCTAATCATTGTCTTAGTTCTATAACTCTCTTGACACGCCAACACAGCGAAACGAATCAAATTAAAAAGTTGGCGGAAAGAAAAATGGAAGAAAAACAAGAAGAACGTAGCTTTAACAAAATAATGAAATGCCAAAAAAAAAATTACACATCATATTTCAAGTTCAAAGAAAGTTTGAAAGATTGTTTAATAACGACAATAATCGTATAATAGAAAAAAATCTAATTGTGTGACGATGATCCCTACTTTTTCTTTTAGAGAGACCGCAATGTTTCAAAATTTTTGCGAAATGAAGTAAGAAAGCGGAGAATGATTGAACCTCGGAAAAGGGTGAGAGGAAAGATTCGGCCGGAAGCGAGACAGTACTGCTTCTGACGGGTCTCTTCAACTTCATTTTCTCCCCTACACTTTCCGCCGTACTCTTCGCGGAATGCCTAGACACGTCCAGTTCATCGTAATTCGGCAAGCTAACAGTGCTGTAGTTCTTCGACCTCGTATTTTCTTCCGGTCTGTTGTCGTCCCTCGAGGAATCCCTGATCCGCCTCTCGAGCTCCTTCGACTTCCGTCTGTCCTGGCGATTAGGAGTCGAAGAGTCCTTGATCGACTGATTCCAAGCGCTTCTCTCGTATTCTTCATTCTCGAGAACTTTCCGATGATGGTGGCCCGACTCCGAAGTCCTCGAAGTTTTCTTATCGGCGGGCGTCCTCTTGCCGGAAACCACCTCGCTGGATATTATCCTTCCGGTGCCGTTAACCTGCCGAAGGAAGTCATTACTTTCATTATCGTGATTGAATAGATTGACGAGAAATTTGAGCAATAACGCAATTTTTAACGCTACATATATGGTATATTTTGCTTTTTATTTTCTTCAGGTAAATTAAACGGTGCCGTGAAAAAACAAATTTATCAATATAATTTTAAATTAATCAAACATAAAATAAAATTTCACGTTATAGCGTGTATAATTTTTTTTAATTTATAAATAAAATAAGTAGGCGAAACACACTCGTCAAATTGAATAATCTGAATATTTGATATTTTGTATAATTTTTGAAGCTTAATTTGCTCAATGTGTTTTAATGCTTTTCTAATCTCTAAAAGAAAAATTATATGTTTATATTAATATCTTTCTCCTGATTTTTAAAATTTTAATTTATTCGTTTTTTTTTTTATTTATTACAAGTCATACAAGCTATTTTAGAAATTATCTGCTTTGTTTACTAAATTTTTCCTTGTCTCTCATTAAATAATATGACAATTTAAGCACTTAATTTAAGATAATATTTAATAATATTTTAGGTATATTATGTATGCAACTGCTTTTGATTTAGTCTACAAATTCTATGCCCATTAAAGCTAGACAAGCAAGTTTCACTAAAGATATAAATCATTTCGTACAATCAAAAACGTCACGCAATATGATTGCACGGAGAGCACATACTATTTAATTATTTATCAAAATAAATTAGCAATTAAGAATGGGCCACTAAGCCGTTTCAAATAAAAATTGTGCTATATCGGAACAATTTGGCATAGATTCCAGCTCTGTAGACTGGAAACTTGGAGAACATCAATTGCAATTGACTGACTCGCCTTATGTTCGTAAATCTCTCTCGACCTTCGACCGTCATGCTTCGGGTCTTCCGCGCCGGTTTTACCCGCTCCCCGCGTCTCGGCGTCAACGCTCTGGTCGTTGCTACTCGTCTTCGGCGATCTGGCCGACAAGTATAACGGTTCCTCGCTCGTATCGCCGCATCTCAAATTATTGGTCACGTTCTCAGGAATCTCGTCCGGTTTCGGCGGCAAGGGTCTGCCCCTGTTTCTCTTTTTTCGCCTCGGAGGTGGCACGGGAGTGATGTCCTTCAGATTGGAACCTGCGGCGGAACGTTTATCCGGAATAAGTGGTTGCCGCGTGCGCGCGCGACGTATCTGCCGCGTCCGATAAAACGACGCTCGATATATGGCATGCAGATTGAACGACTTTAACGACCTTAGTATAATGCCGAACAATATCGGGCGGCTGTTACCCGCGCCATCGTCGCAGCGTCAACGCGACTCGTTCAAGATCTGGCGTAGTAGCGCGGCGATAAATTACGCGGGGTTTATGGTTTACCCTCGGACAAGAAACGGAAAGAGAGAGCCGCACGCTGATGGTTAAATTTGCGAGAGAGCCCGGGGAAGAGTTCGGGCCCTGGGCGCGCGCACTACTGTTACAGCTTCATAACCGGACACTTGAAATTGCGTTCCGTACGAGACGATGGAAAGGCAACGATACCCGCGCCCGGCGACCAACCAATTTTACGCGACGTCACGACGCAATTTCTATATACACTCCCTCTCGTCGTCTCTGCCGTGTTTTTAATTCTTTTAATTGCGCTATTTTTCCGAGAGTCGCGTTCATTAAAAATTTTTAATTAGATACCTTTTATCTTTCTTAATGCGTTTTCAGATTCTCGCCGCGCGCGCCACAATTTCATTTCGCTTCGCTCCGGATCGCGCGCTTTCGGCTCGCGCGCGATAACGATCCCGCCGATTGCCGTACGTACAATCTGACGATAAATTGTTCGGGGCTTACTGCTGAACGTAGGTGCGACGGCGGGACTAGCTTCGACGATGGAATTGGTGAGAGTCGAGTTCGCTCTAGGCGGGCTGGGCACTTCGAGATTGACGTCCACCCAGTCGCTAGGATGAAAAGGTCTGTCCACGGAGTCTATGCTCCGTCCCCTCGTGAGCACCTCCCTCGGCGGTGAACCGGCGTATCCTATTTCGGAGCTATACAGAAAAGATTAAGTTGAGCCGCTGCTCTTCTCCCGAGCTCTATAGCTCGGAATGTAAATATACGACAGTCGCGGACGAATTTGATACGTGTAATCGATCATCGTGCGACTATACCGAGCATTAAGTTTGTGTGGAAACCCGTCGCGGTTCACGTTCGGATACTTGGTACTTTTTTTATCTTACAGGAGAGACTTAAAACTTGTCCTATTTTTCAAACGCAATAGTTCCTCCTGCTATACATTTGTCATTGAATACTGAATACAAACTGAATCGTTTTGTATCGTTAGAGGCTTATTCGAATTTCGGCTGCAGCTTTCTACGTAGCAGAAGTATCTGCGGAAAAAGAAGAGCGGCAGGAGATAAATTCGCATTCTTTCGTTAATGCTACGGACTGCGCAAGCAGTCGACTGTTAATTCTGTGCCACTTTCGAAACAATTTGTGTCCATCAAAAATTACAGCTCGGTGCACCGAAATAATTCGGAATCGCTACGGCGCTACGTAGCTTATACGGTTTATCGCAAATGCATTCCGTGTTTCTTCGCGTCCCTTGAGCTATAACTCTTTCGGGACGCGAAACATTACCGGAATTTCTCTCATACAGTCTCCCGCTCGCGCACGAGAGTGCCTTTCAACTTCGTACAAAATACCCCCAGTGCACGCGAACGATTTAAAAATATCCACAAAGAAGGAAGAATTTCGTTCGTCTCGCCAGAACATCTCTTATCAGTGATTTACTTATGTTGAACTAGCACCAATATGAAGTAACACTACAACAAAATATTAAATTCCTCCAGCACAAGCTAAATGAGTTATAACAATTTTTTTTTTCAAAAGAAGAACGCTAGTAACAAATTATTCAAACGACAACATACTAAATTACATGAAAATAATATTCAGGAAGCTTTTGGTTAAAAAACTGAAAATTTTCTCTATGTATGTATTTTAGAGAAAAGCGATGCTTTTTTATTTGCCAGAGTTCTCATTGTGCAAGAAATAATGATAAATCATGTCTGTGAGATGAAACAATGCATTTTCGCCTAATACGATCATTTAAAACAAGATAAATGAATAAAAATAAATTTTGCTTCTATTTTAACATTTAGGAAGTGCCTATAAATAACCGGTTGATCGATATTCTATCCTACACTTAATGGATATCAATATATGAGAGCACGATTGCTCGTTCTGTACCAACAGGGTCGTAACAGCGTGTGACACGTGCAGTTTATTTACTATGTTAACCCGCGCATATATATACGCGAGCCGGTGCAACGTAATTTATGCCTCGGCGTGCGCGAATAATTTACGCGAAATGATCATCCTCGTTGTTCTTGCGGGCTCAAATGAATTAAAATTCACATTGTTGGAACAATTCGTGCCGACGAGCGGATTATTATAAGCACATCTCCGTTATGCGCGTGTTTTATCAGAGTAGATTCATAAAATATGCATATTATAAGCGTGATTATTATCAATATACGTTTCAATCGGCGATTTTTGAGCGTTCGCCAAGAGATTCAATTCGATGCCGTTTATCTATAACAGGATACGCCTTTCTGTAATTTTTTTGGTATTAATTGGCGGTGCGATCAACGATAAAATATTATTAAGTTAAACACATAGTTTTTCATCGCTTAATTTCACCTCTACCGGCTTTAATGTGAAAATAAACAGTACTATCTGCGTCGTTAATTACGGTCTGATGATAAACACTGGTTCAACGTCAGGCATCCTAACGGTGCGCTATGAAGAATATCTCGCCAGTTACGAAACTGTTGTGAAATTATAACGTAATTTTACAACAGCGTGTACTCGTTTCATTCGTTATACGGGATGTGTTATTAACATACATTTTATCGGTGAAAGAAACTATCCATAACTCGTGCAAATAAAAATTGACAATTTACATTGTCGCATTGCACAACAACATACAAGTTTACTAAATAATTTTTATCTTCAAATTATTAGTAGTACTGCTTATTTTCACGTTAAAGCCGGTAGGCGTGAAATTAAGCGATGAAAAACTAAGTGTTTAACTTAATAACATTTTATCGTTGATCGCACCGCCAATTAATGTTACTTAATGTCTCGAGATAATTAGGAAATTATTTTTCAATATTTCAAGCTGAAACGCTGCAATATGATAATTAATTGAATATTTTTACTTACATTAGTAGAGAAGTTATGCTTTATCAATTGTACAAAAATAGTGTATGGAACAAATATATCTATTTAAGCTAAAATATGTTAATAAATAAATTCATCTAACGTTAAAAAATATTGAACTAATTACGAAAAGCGTTATGTGAAATATACATTTCAAATCTGGTAAAGAGTCTTTGATAAGCTCGCCTTTGCTATACTTTTACATTTACATGAGTATATATGAATTGTATAATGCTCGTGTAGATCGTAACATGATACGACAGAAATGCTTGTGTAACTACATGATATGTTTGACGACAATAAATTAAAAATATTAACTCGCAGTGTGAGGTAGCGAGCCAATCACCTGCAGATCGTTACTATCGCGGCAAAGATATCGATCGACTTAATCATTCTCCCAGGAAGGCAAAAAAATTTAATTGACGTAACCATGCCGTACACTACACGATTAAAAAAAAAGGATGAAAGAGAAAGTAGTTACCTTTTGAACAGGTAATTGAGCAGTAGTAAAATCTAGCGTAGTAGTATAATTCTTTTAAAATGTGCATAACAAGCAGGTTACTTGCCGCGCATTCTCATTCAGATTTTTAGGTAGATTACTGACAATGAGATTAATGTACGATACGTTATCGAGGAATTTTCAAAGTATTACTGTACATATTATACATTATGATTGCTGTTGAAATCACGTTATTAAGTAGTAAAAGAGAGAAATAAAAATGAATATTTTTTTCGAGAGAAAAATGTGTAAGTTGAGATTATGTAAAAGTGCAGGTAAATTACATAAACAAAAATGGATAAAAATCTCAAACAATTAAATTAATATTTATATATGGAAAGTAGATTCTCTGCTTGCGTAAATATATTTTATATTTAAAATTACAAATCGCTTCCGTGTCGTATTTTTCTAATCGAAAGTTTCAATCTGACTGTCCCATTTCACAATTTCTACAGATTATTTTTCTAATAACAATGACATAAATATGTCAAAATTCGATAACATTGGATTCTCTGTCTGTTTTCGCAGATACAAAAGTTTTTAGACTTTCACACCTGTGAGCGGATCCAGAAATGTTCCACTGACCCTAAAAAGGAATCGGTAGAATGAGGCGTAGGACGAGAGCAAACTGAAGCGGTCGACCCACGCTCGATCATCGCCGTGTGGATTCACTGTCACGGCCTAAAAGCTGTCTGAATATAGGATAAAGCTGTCACACGGCGTAGATCCTTTTCCACAGTAACGAGAACCGGGGGACCACCATCCTGCCCGCAACGTGCCACACATTTTACATGTAACGTGTCCGAGCTCCGAAAATATTCCACTGTCGAAACTCGATTCCTCTCCTCTCGCAATCGACACGTTATAAGAATTCGAAATTCAGCCGGATCAAATATATCGCATTATCAATAATTTTTNGTAGATTATTATTATTGCAAAAAAATGAGAAAAAATCCTCCGTATGCCTTCTTTCTATTATTTTAAGTATTATTTGCGGTTTACTAATATAATGTGATTTTATTATAAAGTTTTTTTAATCTTTTTATTGTATTAAATCTATTATAGAATATTTTATGTGATGAAAAAAGAGCACTCCAAAGAATGAAATGGAAAATATTTTTGCTTCTCTTTTTGAGAAGAAAGAGAATCCTTTTTTGACGTCAGTATAGAGAAGTGAATTAAAATCGTTTATAAAACCACAACTAATTTTTCTTTTATTCCAAATTGCAGACTAATGTACAAAAATTCAAGATACAAACAATCCACGGTCTTGGGGAAAAAAAATTGTCTAATGTTAGTTACTTCGATTTATCTCAAGATCGACGAGGCGAGTTGTAGCTGCTTGTGAGCACTGTATGATTCAATTACGAAAAGTGGCGAGGCAGAAATAAAATTGCGTTATCGGGTGCGACGCGGCGTTCGCCTGACACGACAGTGTGACCATTTAAGGTCGAGCCCGCCACCTCTCTCAATTCATTGTAAAGTTAGGTTCACCTTCGACGATGACGCTTACGTGCTAGGTCGTTTAGATTTCACTCTTTCATAGGCTGTTGCCGTCGCATCAGGAAATTGCGTTCTTCCTTCCTTACGTGTGCGGTATATCGCGATTTATCGCGCGACCGACGGAGAATCGTATAATCGTGATAGCGCCCGTTTATTTTAATTGCCCGATACATCTATTGTCCGCACAACATTCCTTTAATGTTACGCCGTTATTTATGTCGTCAGAGAAGTAATTGCCTGATATACGCTTCGTAACTCGCGTCCGATGATGTCCAATTGTGTCCATAATATTGCTTTCGTAGCCGAGCGCTCCAAGATTGGCGGAAAGTGGACGAGTAACGCGATTACTTGTCCATTAAGCCAACAAGCCATCAAGTCCATTGTCCAACTCAAATTGGCGGACCTTCTTTCATAAATTCTTTTGTAACGTACTTCCTGTATGTGTGTGCGTCTGATGGCGACACATATCGGCGGCATTAATCGCATTAACGGTACAGCGCAATTTTTCATGGATTATCAGGAGCAAGGAGCAAGTCACAGCATCACTTTCTATCAATTCAGGCATCTCCCCGGAATTAATATAATCGCACGAATTATATTTCCCGGCCGCCTCTAAGTGATTATCTCCGATTCGCGTTCTCGCGCAATTAACAGCGGCGATGCGCTCTTGGCAATAACCGTCCGCGGAATTACAGGGCGAAGTGACTCTTAAAAGACACTGAAGTCCTGTTATATCGTGTCCGATAAAGCTTGCATGCTGCTTTCCACAATTCATAATCGCGAAATGCATGAGTAAAGTTTCAAGAAGAAAGGGGAGAGAAAAAAACACAAACGCATACCTCGTAACTCTCTGCGTGGCGCCTCCTAGGACCGATCCTTCCTCCTTTAAACTTGGATAAATCTGCAACAGAAGTAAGCGTGAATATTATACTTGTCGTTCCACATTTCTATAAAAGTTTAGGCGGAGAGAAAAATACCGTTTTTATTGTTCAAATGGATACATACTCTTATTAAGTATCATATTTAGAAAACCATGAGGAAAATGAAAAAAAATATATATAAAATATTTTACGAAAAAGTAATCTTAACGTAAGAGCAACAATTTATTCAATAAAAGTTTGAATAAATTTAATAAGAATTTATAACATTACATTTTCATAAAAATTTTACTAAAGAAATATTTTCGGCGTCATTTCGATTATTAATCAAGCAACATTCTGACAATGAGTTTTACCTTGTAAAATATAATGAAATAAATATAATGAAAGAAATATCTTATTTAGATTTTGAACGCTATTACAAACAATTATTTTAAAACGGAAAATAATAATTTACGACATCAGCAGTGAAGCATAAAATAATTGCATGAGATTAAACAAGATGATTCTATTGATTCTATTTCGACAGCTTAAAGGTAGCACTATCGAGGATTAATAAGTCATTAACAACATAATTACTTCGACGCGCCCTTAGGTTGGGAGAATGCAAGGGTAATTCTCCCGGCAGGCGTCGAGACGCGAGGTGGATGAAGGATCGTCGATTCGATCGCATGGGGAGCCGATTAAGCTAATTCGCATTACCTGGCTCATCGGCTCGTTTACTCGACCGAAAACTATAGACGCAACCTCCCCGTGAATTGTCCCCCCGGAAATCCTTTTTGAAAAGTTTGCGACCGCAAAAATCCATTTTTGTGACTGGCTGATTAAAGATCGCCATCGTAAATCTCGTAGGAGATAAAGTAGCTGCATCAATTTTTTTCTTTCAGCTTACTCTTACAATTCTGAAATCTCGGCGCTCTAAAATGTTGGAGGATGACTCTCATAATTCTTTCGAAGCAAATGGAATTCTTCGTTGCGAGATATTGCTGAGAAGAGATTTGACTTCGAAAAATGGCAATTTCATTAAAATGTTATGTGAAACTTGCTTAGAAGCAGGAAACGTTTCTTTAAGACGTTTTAGATGAATACAATTTTGGACGTATCTCTCACACTGCAACTTGAAGATTGAACTAAAATTGAGTGCAATTATCTACTCAATTATCTACTCAATTCTCTATATTCAATTAGTATTGGCTCGCTGTAGCTACACTTATTTCTCAATAGAATTAGAAACTATTAACGAAATTAGAAGCGTTAATGAAATTAGAAGCATTCGTTTAGACGAATTACGATAATCTTATCCAAAATAATTCTGTATAGGAATATATTGGCGAACTCGCTGAGTAATTTACAACAAGTACCCAGATAGGAAATTTTTGTAATAAATGCACAATTATTGCTTCTTTCCCTTCATAGCATTTCACAATAATTGTTGTAAGATGATTCCGCAAAACGCATATCTTTTGCTGAAATAGAATTTTATATTGTAATTATAAGTTATGAACATTGAGAAAATTATGAAGCAAAGTTATGTAAAAAATAAAAAGTAAAAAAAGTTTCTTACTATTTCAATAATTACAAAATTAATTTCTGAAATGTATTCAATAATAAGTGTGCTAAAATGATCCTCACTAATATTACAATTACATAAGAATTTATTTTAAGCGTCAATTTTTTAAAGATTGCTATATGTTATAATAATAAGATTAAAAATTATTGATTTTAAAATTTAGATGTAGACTTATTGCGCAATAAGTTATACATTATATTTTTAAATCAAAATGAAACTAAAATTTTTCTGCATGCATTTCTATCTGAGTAATGACGATAGTTTCCCAAACGCGTTATCACGAGCGTTATCTTTCAATTTAGTGAAATGTCCCGGGAAGACGACACGAGCAATAAGCTTAACGGAAACACGACTTGGTCCCTGACACTCTTGTCGAAGGATTACACAATCGTCGGCCATCCTGTGCGAATCGCTTTGCATAATACCCTTTTGTATCCTCGCGAGACGCGAAAACATGATGGCGTGCGGGAGGTGTAAGTAAGCACCAGGCGAGCTCAATACCGTTTCGCTGTCTTTACGATCGGCCTTCAGCCGCGAGATATCCCAGATGACTCGCCCATGTGACGTGTCGGGCGTTCTCTTGAACAATTATTTTCTATACGTATCAGCAACACGTCGCGCGAATGTACACTACGCGTGAAGGAGAGATATCGTTCTCTAAACAAAGTCCCGCGGAACAATTCCACGAGGTGTTTAGTCTTTCGACTCGCGAAGTTGCTCTGAAAAAGTGGGAAATTAGTATTCCAGCCGGGCGTGAATAGGATAATGACATTTCGAACGCCTGACCAATTTGTTCGTGATCTATTTGCGAGAGAGAAAAAAAATCGAACGGACAAAACATCGGTCGGAATCGGTGCATAGCGAGGAGGTCGTTCGCTTCACGCCACAATGATTTTGGGAATTCGAACGTGTCAGACGAACTCCGACCGAACGTCATTTTTCGCCAATTCCGCTCGTTCGCGAGTTCGAAGGACGAGCACGGACGCAGATTTTCCTTTTTTTTCCCTTTTTTTTTTATTTACAGCTGTCACAACAAATAAGTTTTCCATTTATTTTTTCCGAGAAAGAAGAATTTATCCTTTCTGAAATTATCTGATCGTTAACGAGAGACGTCGTGAAACGCCGTTTCTTCCACCTTCATTCAACATCCATGCCCGATTGCATAATTTGTACGCGTAATTTGAACTTTATCGTACGCGGTCCGTTAGCCAGCCGTGGCTGCAAGGAAACCGAGCCTTCTGCAGTTCTGCCGCGATAAACTCGAGCGGCGAATTAAAACTCGGTCCATGACAGGTTAATCGCGAGTAAACGAGTCTGGGGAGAGGGAAGGGGGCGCGCGATAGCTTCGGCGTAATATAGATACGTTGTAAGTGCCGCGGCAAATAATAGGGCGTTAACGAGATTAAACGGGACGAGAAGAGAGCCCGTCCTTGCATCGATCTCCGCGCCTGGCACGACGGCGTTACCTACCGTCCCGTATGTAGGATATATCCCACGTATGCCGAACTAACGGCCCTTTTGGAAATCGTACACGTGTCGCGCGGCCGTTCCTCCGGGCGCGCGGTTTACATTGCAAATTCGTCGGGGGAAACTTCTCGCGCTGGCGCGAAACACGTCGCCCGGCGAGTCGGTTGGGCAAAAGTTATTTCGCCGATTAAGTTACGTCCCGAACCAGAAACCCGGGTCGCCGCTGTCCGGCAGCATTGTTTCAGCGAAATGTTGTTCGCGAAACGCACTCCCCCGGTCTCCCGGGATTGCCGACTACTTGCAAAAGCGTGCGGTCGATGATACTGATGCAAATACCGTTTGTACTTGCAAAAATACTGCAACTAAGTATAAAAGAAATCAGCAAACCATACTGATTGCCACTGAAAAAATATTCTGGTTAAAAACGGACGAATCGGAAAAATCTTGTAGGATTGATCAAATATTTTGATTATTATAATGGAATTTTAGTTATTATAATAGAATTTTAATTTTTATAATAGAATTCAATATTTTATAACTTATAATAACCAGAATGTTTGATCAATCCTGCAAGATTTTTCTCCGTTTTTAACCAGAATTTTTTTCAGTGAGGTAAACGTACAAAATTACGCCATTGATCTGAACGACGTCACCGTAGCTTATTTTATGCGCGTAACAAAGCACAATTAAATAAAAATCTCTAAATGTCATCGGAAAGCAATCATCAAAACGTATGAAATAGACATCCTAGAATTTCGGTGGCGTAATTCAAGACATTTACAGTTCACGCTTAATTCTTTTATAAATAAAAATATTTTTGTTTGTTTTCAAATTTCATATGTGTTTTCGCTAGTTTACAATATTAACTTTAGACAAAATTTGTAGTCTTATCTTAACCCACTTTACTTTTTTTCAAATAGCCTATGAAAAATTAGTTCTTGCTTAAAATGGCGTAATTCCGTACGTTTACCTTATGCGCTTTTATAAATTGCGTCTTATTATATGTAATTAAATAACGATTTTGTTACAATATAAATTAGCATTTACATCCAGCTTGGTTTTTAGCCTATATTGTTTGTTGATTTGATTTCAAATATTAGAACCTTGATTACAAAAAATTTGCTCTTTAAATATAAAAGACTTTGAAACTTATTTTCATATTTTGTTAGAAAATCACAACAATTAGATTCGTTGTTGGCGAAATAAATCTCGTCTCGAAATATGAAATTTCCGATCGCGAAGGATTTCTCGCGAGAATTTGACGAGAGAACTCTTGCGTAACTTTTAACGCCAGGAATTGAATCACGCGCGTACATGCAGAAAAAGGTGTGAATTTCCCGCGAAACAAAGTGAATTTAGCGAGTTTAGTGGGCGAGTTTAGCGCGCTAAAGAGATCCTCTATCGCTTGCAAATGCATTTTGCACGACGGTTGTTTCGGCAAATGTCAATGCGACAAGAAGTTGAGACCTAGCGTGAAATCTGCGCGCATTACGGCATCGCGGTTATTACCAAAGTTTTATTATATCTTCGTGACAGTGAGTAATTTTCTGGGTTCCTGCACAAATATCTAATGTAACTTTCACTATCTATTAATAATACAGTAGCGTAGGTCGATCGGCCAACGTCTATCTCCGTGAAGCTGCGATTGCGTCGCCGCGAGACGTGATTGTCTTTTTCGGTTGCACGACTATCTAACGAAATTCAACGAATTCGAAATTTTCAAGATCGAATTGCACTTAATGTCTAACAAATTTGCTCAGTTTTATTATAATTTAACGATGTAATACAGTTTAGCACAGTTGTGCACAGAAAAAAACGTTAATCTCAAATCAACAATATTATTCTCATATATACGCAAAAATATAAAATCTTCTTGTAAGATTTTGATAATCTTAAACAGAAACCAAATTTCTTTATGTGTGCAAGTTATTGTCTGTTTAAGATTATCAAAATCTTAAGAGAAAATTTTATATTTTTACGTATATATGAAAATAATATTGTTGATTTGAGATTTTTTTCTGTGTGGTCAATTCTATACATAATAAGTAAAAACTTATAATTCTTTTTTAAATAATAGCAAGATATAAAAGTCGATTCTGTATTATGTAACTTGCTTTGCTGCGTATTGCTAACAATTATCTGCTATCGATCATTTCAACAATCGAAATCTTTTGAATTAATGATGCCAAATTAAAAATGGCAGCTTTATTTGCATTGACTGATCAACTTAGCGTTTTATCAGAATTAATGTGGCAAATATTTACACACTTCCTCATCGTATGTAAATTTATGTAAGAAAATTTATAGCCTTTAGTGCCAACTTTTAATTAGGCAGCATATTCTACAGGATATTATAATGATCTCAAAACCTGTGCATAAAAATTCATAAATTTTATCGCTACATTTTAACAATAGCGATTTGGTATACCATTAAGAAATTACGCATCCATTTCGTAAAAGATACGTACATTTCGAGTTGCAATCCATTGTTTATTCATACGAATTCGTAAGAAGCCGTAAGAAGAATCTGCTAACATGCAAATGCCGTTTGTTTCGCTAGCGTCTAAAAAAAAAATCGTCGGTAGCACTGCCGTAAAAATACGGCTACACATTTTACGTAATCTCTATTCTGCTGCTGGATTGGTACTAGGTACCGGTGCTTCAATCACAAGTACACAGTGTACATCACGCGAACGTAATTGTATTCACATGGTTCTATGAGCTCTCGCATGCATGGTGTACGCACACATACGCAATTCCGCGCAAACGTGCGCCGCTAAGGACGTTGCGTTTTCCATTTCGACGAGCTCATGCATAAGAATGTTATTAGTAACATATCATTAACAATTCAACTAGGGCAGCTCGTCGAGGCTTCTTCGAGCCGATGTATTCATAAAATCTGACGTAAATCTGACTAGTTTAATAAATAAGTCAACAGTAATTGATACAGGAAATTAAAGCTGTTATGTTGTTCTTGTTAAACAGAAAACAAATTTTGTGAGCCAAAAGTTTGGAAAATTAATTAACTAAAAATAAATTGGCAACTGAAAAGATATCAATATAAACTTACAATTCAAAAATTATTTTTAAAGTGAAACAATGTTCAAAAATAGAATACTAGAATAGAAAATTGTATCGTTCTTCTTTTTTGCTAGGTTGTGTCTCGAGACACACTTGCCTACCAAATCTCTTCAAGTACGCATATGTATGTGTACATACATGCATATGAATCAGCTAAGCATATTTTTTAAGTCATACCCGCAAGGTAGAAATGTCGAGTGCGATAAGGTGGCAAAGACCGGAAACTAGAGTTGGTCCGACCCAACCTGAAACGGTCAGTAATCATATTTCCGCAGTAATCTTAACTCACCCTCGATAAAGATAACAGCGAACTAAAAGTGCGGCCGAGACAATCGCATTGCAGCAAATACTTATCACATTTACCTAGCCCGTCTCCCAACATTTGATCAAAATTTACTGAATAAATTAGATAACAATGTGCTATTTATACGCTCTGCAAATTCATAAGAAAAAAGTTTTGCGCTTGTTTCATTTAGCCAAACAATACTTTTTAATGGGGCAGCTGAGTAAGCCTTCCCCCGTGTCAATCATAAAAAATTTCGAAAACAAATATACAGAATTTATGAGATAATTATGCACTTTCACATCAGAGTATCTTCGATTTTACACAAAATATTTTGTACGATTTTATTTTCTTCTCTTGACTCTTCTCTTGATGCAACA
>JAJVSH010000080.1:752238-798777 GCA_021460005.1 Tetramorium alpestre | reverse complement strand
CTTCCCCCCGTGTTAATCATAAAAAATTTTGAAAACAAATATACAGAATTTACACGTTAATTATGCACTTTCACATCAGAGTATCTTCGATTTTATACAAGATATTTTGTGCAATTTTATTTTCTTGAACTTTTCTCTTGATGCAACAAATTTTGCGCTTGTTTCATTTACCAAAACTAGCTAAATAATATTTTATTTAATGGGGGAGCTGAGTGAATCTCCCCCCATGTTAATCATAAACAATTCTGAAAAACAAATATGCAAAATTTATGTGCTAGTTGGTAGTATTCTTTTACAACTCGTAAAAATATCAAAATTAAATTATTGTGCACTTATCATGCACATACCCGAATTATGCGCATTACTTTCAGGTGATCGGCCTAAATTGCCGCTTCTAAATTGAACCTTCGTGTTTGGTCCGTGTAATCCATGAAAAGCGTAAGTCATACACATTTCGCGTTACGAGCCCCAGTTTCTAGGCTAAGACGCACGTGTATACACGCCGCAGGAACAACGCAATTGTGCAAATACAGATAGCATATCAATTCCGCGATTTTACCGCTAGTACGAGCAAATACACGACGCGAATCCGGAATGCCGTGGAACGGCACGCGACGACGTACACACGGTTAGTACACACAGGATGAATAATACGCGCATTCGCGATCTACGTCATGTACAACGAAGGCACAATTTAATCGAGTCTAAAAATACCTCGATGATTCGCGATTCGGTTTCGATTATATAAGTGAGGTAATTGTTTGTCACTCGGCGACTTAGTGTGTGGGCGCGTCAGGAAGAGAAAAAACCGTTAATGTGTGAAAGAAACACACAATTATCAAACATGATACAACGGCTATTACGACTATTAATGTATGCGATCCGCGTAATTTACATAACTTTTTTGATACCCACAAAAATAGAAAGTTACGAAATAACGAAGTTAAATTGTGAAGATACTCGAGAGGAAGCAGGGAATATTCACCCAAAAAAAAATATTTTCAAGCTTACTGTTTTACATAGCAAACATAGTTCTCTTTCAATAAAGTGAAAATTATCTTGTTTATACTATTTTTCTCTTGCTTTCAGAGGATTTCCTTTTGAGGCCAAAATAAGAATAAAGCTAAAATACTCTAAGATTCAGAGGATTCCACGTATATTAAAATTATTGTTTTTTTTTGTGTTGATAGAGGAAATAACACTCACATTTACATCGCGAACATTTTTCTCCATGTTTACCGCGGTAATTTTCTAGCGAAGCGATTCTCCGACATGAATAAAGCAAGAATCGTAAGAAGCGATCCAAGCGACGATCTCGCGCGACCCGATTTTTCCCGCCGTGCAGTTTCTTACACAAGAAATCCTTGACGCGCGCGCCACGTTTAACACCGAACTTATCACGCCGTGTCTAATTGGCTGTAACACGCGTGAGTTACATGCGTCTCTCCGTCGAACACGATCTATCGATTACCATCTGCTCTGTTCTGAGGCGATCGCCTTTTAACGCATCAAATATATTGGCGATCGCCCTTGAGCGGAAGCGAAAACATCGTCGCATCAGAATTCTGACGTAAATAGGAGATCGCATAATTTTCCTATACCGAAACAGGAAAATTAACAAAGGCGACAATACACTATCGTTCAGGAAAATATGTGGTTTATATATACGGTGACCACGTATCTTTGAGAAAAATAAAGGTTACTGCCAACTATACTTCTTCCACAAACAAGTGCAATGTAAATTTATTATTATCATTAAGATTTTTTCCCTGAATATATATTTATATCTATGAAAAAAAGTAAAATTTTGTGAACTAAAACAATTATATATAAAGAAACACATTTTTATTTAAACATTACATAAAATATACAAAGGTGATAAAAACTGAAATATAGAACATTTTATAGGATTTTTCAGAAATAAAGGACAAAAGTGAGTTTTCAAGAAAGAAATAAATCTAAAGGACACACTGAGAGAAAAATATAGTTATTTTTGGCCTCGACCATAATTTTATAATATTTCTAACAATAAATATGATTAATTTAATTATATGCATCATTATGTTAACCATAATTATCATTAGAAATATTATAAAATTGTAGTTGAGGCCAAAAGTAACTATATATTTCTCTCAGTGCAGTTCTAAAATAAACAACTGTTCTCTGTATACATATAAGACGAATGGTCATCGTATTTATTTTATATCAATCGTAGCTCGCGATTGAAGTCCGCAGCCGCGCCTCCTCGTCTCTCGGAAGTTATGAGGAAGATAGCGTCGAATCCTTAACTTTTCGCCGCGCGGAAAAACGCATGTATTAATCCGTGTAATGTAATTTATCGTTTCCACGCTATCGCGAGGTAAAAGCGGGGAGTCGCTGGTAATTGCGATCGCATCCGCATAGCCGGAATTCCAAATAGCGTGGCACGCACGCCCAGCACGCGCTCGCAGATTCGTGCAATCCGTGCAACGGCGGTGCGGCCGCGTATCTGCATGTGTGCATATACATATATGTTATATAATAACGAGGACGTGCACGCGAGCGCGTCTCCGTATCCGTTTCAAGTGCACGTGGAAACCAGCGGCCTCTCCTCGCGCTGTATGCTCTTTTTATTTTCATACCGTCGCGCTTCTCGTCGCTTTACACCGGGAACGACCGACCGGCGTAACGATCGCGCAAAATTATATGGCAAACAGATGCTTCTCGTGACGCGCCGCGAATACAATAGTCATCGCATAGTCACACAAGTTGGATTATTTGTCACGGAAGTCGGATTATTTCCTCAACTCAGCGCCGAAAGGAAAAAGGATTTAATATGTCTCGACTCCATCTTATCAGTGTTTGTCCTCTGACTTTAAAAGATCGATATGAAAGTTTCTGGACAGTTATTTTTTAAAATAAATCAAGATTATCGTGATATAAAATCAATAACGGCAGGTTTTTCAACTTCTTGGTAAGCTAACTAATAGTTAAATTATACATCTGTCTTTGTTTTATCTTCAAATTAGACAAGTTCAAACGTATGCCCTGGTGAAAATAAAATTTGAAGCATAAATCGTAAAAGAAGGGTGATATAGAAGCGTGAACAAAACGTCTAGAAAGCGAAAATTGAAATACCGGAGCGAAAAGAAGCATTAAAATTTTTTTACGCTTCTTTTACGCTCCGATGTTTTATAATTTTCGCTTTCTAGACGTTTTGTTGACACTTCTATCACTCTTCCCTTACATTCGACTTTCGCTCCAAATTTTATTTTCACCAGGGTGATTTAACGATTAGTTAGGTTACTAAAGCCCGGTTGCACCAACGTTATTTTGGCTTTAAGAGAAACTTAAACATGTGTCTATCTTCATCTTTCTTTCTAAATAAATAAAGACACACATCTCACTTAAAGCCGAAATAACGTTGGTGCAATCGAACCTAAGAACTTGGAAAAACCGACCCTAATGTTCATTTTTATCAATGTAGAGTAAGGATGTTCTAACTATAGCCAATCCTAGCCAAAAGTTACTTCAATATGAAAGTGATAAAATTCTTTTAAGGATTAAAATATGCATTAAACGTGCTTATATCATGGAAATGTCTTAAGCAATGTCGTTTAATATGATATTTGGCACCACAAATATATGATATTTGCCACGTTTCGGGAGTTAACATTGTACACTATAACCTTTTTTGAAACTTTGCATATTTTTATCAATAACTCGGTAATGAGATAGTGAATTCATTTAAACTTTTTTTAGAAATGTTGCTCGATGTTTGATTTATTTACAAATAAAGTTTCAGAATATTGGTAATGTTGCTTCTTTATCATTTTATTTATATAAAGAGAATAATGTTTTTCTATAAGAACACATGTAAAATTTGAAGTTCAATAGCTGGTTAACTATTTAGAGAATTGGCTTCAGGTTTCAACCACATGTTCAGATAACAAATGGAAACAATCTATAAATATTAGCGCCAGAACATCCTTAACTTTAATCTCACAATCAGTTTAACTTATATTTTCTATCTTTTTCCAATTCTTAGTCCAAGTAGCAAGCTGACATTATTTGTCATCATTTTAACGTCAAAATGTCATCAAAAACGTCTTTTTGATGTCAGAGTGATGATAAATAACGTCAGCTTGCTATTTGGGAGAATTAGAGAAAGATAAAAAGTAAGTTAAACCAAGATTAAAGTTAATTTACATCGGTAGAAATAGGCATAAATATGATAAGTGCCGAAACATCGGGCTGGACCTTTACGCCTAATAATATTTTATAAATTTTGTACACTTTTCATTGTTTAGCGAAACTACGCGCCTTTACATTGCGGACTTTAAAACGCAGTCTAAAGTTAATGTTAGAATAATATCGAGTAATTACTTTTGACATGTATTTAAACGTGTAAAATATGCAAATGCGCGTAATAATAAATATTATATCGGGAGGCGGAGGGGAGGGGAGAAGCGCGCATTTAATGTGAAATCTAATTCGCAAAAATGAAACAATAAAGGACAATTCTCAAACTGGAGCAAAATATATTCATGAAACCTCATCGCGAGCATTTGCATAAATTACACTCGCGCGCGCGGAAAGCTTGTTAGCGAATCACTCACGCGTCATCGATCATAAACACACGATTAATTATCGATTAACGTGCTGCTTGAGCAAGAAGCGAAACGCGCGTTTCCGTACGTACCCGATGCGCGCATCGCACAAAAACCCGATCCAACGGAGACTTGGAGTCCTGGGCCTTGGAGGTTCTCTCCTTGCACCACGCCTGGCCCATTTTTTTCCTCTGTGTGGCCTGCCGGGGGGTTTTCTCCTTTTCTAGTCAAGTCGCACGCACGGCGGTCGGAGCGGTTCCTCTCATCGATAAGGCCGGATAATGTAGGCCATCTTCAGATCCGTTCTTCTTCGTGACCTGCCGCAAACCGGCGTGCTTCCTGCGTTCGACCGTGTGATCGGATCTCGTCGGAATCCTCCAACGTCAAAAGAGAGGTCGGCGTGGCCCCTCGAGGGAAATGAAAAGAAGGCGCTGAGAATGTGCGTCGTCCGATGCGTGACCTCCTCTCGCTGCTCTGAAAGACAACGAAATATCCTGTTGATCTATTCCGTTCTAATCCGTTCGTCTCACAAGGTAATCCCCGTAATTATAATTACGCGGGCGTTCGGATCCGCAAGGCGAATTATCGTTTGGGTGTTTAAATTTAGACAGCAGATATCGAAAGCATGTTAGTCCTTCCGAAAAAAGCTTCGAAAAAATGCAACGATCCTCCCGAAGAATAATAAAAATCATAAAAATGCAGTAAATTTGGTCACTTTGCTACACTGGGAAAAAAATTGAGTATCTCTAGCTAAACTATTTAGTTAGGGTCTTTCTTTACAGCACCCAAGTATCTTGTTAAATATAATGAAATCTTTAATTATTTCTATTAACACTAAACCTATTACGACCCGGTTAAGTAACCGTTTTTAAATTTTTGTGTACAGTTGTCTACACATCGTCATTTAACTTTACGAATTTTCTTATAATATACATACAATGAATTCTTCAATATTTTTTTTTTTACTTCTCGTTTTGTTTCTTTTCTTCTGAGAAATATATGTAGCCTGTCTTACTTATCGCAACCGGTATTTGACCGGTCACGGTAGAAATAGATTATAGGTATATATGAAGTATCACATTGAAAGAAAAATATAGTTACGTTTGGCCCAACCACAATTTTATATTTCTTACTATAAATATGATTAACTTAACTGTATACATCACTATGTTAACCATAATTATGGTTAAAAATATTATAAAATTGCTGTAAAAAAACCAAAAGTAACTATATTTTTCTCTCAGTAGGTTTAGTGTTAGATATATTTTTTTTTTGTTCTCTAAATCAAATGATTTAACAAAATATAAGCAAATAACATATTTGGTTACAGCAATTAAACAGTTTTGTTGGATCATATTTTAACCGTTTCGACAATTTTGATTCATTGAACAAAATATTTTTCCCAGTGTACGATCTCATTCAATATTCCCGCAATGATTAATATTAAATAATAAAATTTATTTATAGTTCTAGTAGACGTATCTACATTCTATGTTGTATTTTATGACAAAATTAAACTCGGAATCACACTTATATGATTAAAAGAAAAGATTAAATTGTCGTTGCATTAAGTCCTCGATTTTCGAAATCGGATGTAAGAATTCATGGCGACCGAGATATCCGCATCATCTTGCTCTTCCCATGAATGGACGTGCGAGTCGCGTTGGCATTGAGGCTGCGACACGGTCACACGGGCCGCCTCCTTACGATGCGTCATGTGCGCTCGAAACTCGAGTACCCGCGCCTCCGCCGCGTCCTCGCGCGCGAGTGTGCGCGTTAAGTGCCGACACGGAAACCACGAAAAAGGGGGAAACGGTTCATTGCACTTTCTAAACTGCAGCCGATGCGGCGCGATACGTGCACCTGCTCAAGCAATCACGAGCGCGCGGTGAATCTCGCGAATGGAGATGTGTAGAATGCGAAGAGTCTCAAAGTCTCAATAACGGTCCGCATTCTGACACGAGATGTCTGAAAAACGTTGAACCAAGTCCTTCGAAGTCGTTCCTCGCTGACGCCTGTTAAGCTTCTGTCCGGCTTCTACTCGTGCTAAAACTTACTTGTTCTTCTCGGAGGCACCAATCTCGGCCGCGAGCGATCGCGATGGAATCACCTGGCGAACACGCGCGACGAATCGACGGCGACGGAGCGCGGCGCGGGACTGCGACTGGGTGCGCGCGGCAACTGGTACCGGTCGCTCGGACAACGCGGCACTCGCGACAACGCTCGGTACTCCGGGAGCGTACACGCCGGGCGTATATTCCGCGGCGCGACGCGGCCCAAACAAGTGAGAAGATGGCATGCACAGGCGAGACGTCGCGGCCTCGGCACGAGCGCTTTCTAACCGCAGTCTCCGACGGGCCCCGGCCGTGGCCCATCTCCTCCCGCGAGGAGGTTCTTCCTCCTCTACCTGCTGCCTCGGCGCGCCTTCCTCGTCCTTCGGCGCGCGGTCCACACACACACCTCTCGGCCTCTCGCATTCGCCTCTCTCTCTCGCCTCGCGCTCTCCGGCCCGCGCGCTCGACAGACTCTCCGCCAGGAATCCGATCTCCTACCTCTCTTTCTCGCGCGCGCGCGAGTTCTCGCCTCCGCGCGCTCCCAGGTGCACCTGGGATTCCACGGTTTCCTTTTCCTCCGGCCACTTGTTCCTCCGTCTTCTCTCGCGATACCCTCTTGACAATCGGCGCCTTCTCCCCCGCCCGCGTTTCTTTGTCCTGCTCTGGGACATTGTGTTTCCCTCGTCGTCCTCTCGTCGTTCGAGAACGCATACTCGGGAAACTCGACACGCCGCCGACTTGATTCACTGAGGATTATTCGCTTTTACCGCACGAAATTTTATGTATTTGTATGTTAATAAATTCTATGAATTTCTCGAGAATCTATTGCGTGTTATTCAACAGGTTGTCTTAATCGCTAGAAATCGCACGGGAGCGAAGAAAGTTAGTTCTCTTGACACACGTGACACGTTAATTACGTACTGTGAGAGATTTGGGGAAAAACGTATGAATATTATCGAAGTTATTATCGAATGAGTTTTTAAGATTATTGAACACACTTCTCGCGCTTGTAAGTGTATGATATAAAAATGCACTCTTATGTATACGCTATTGCCTGAGTATATGTTATTTTAATGCACAATTACGATCATGGTTGCATTCTTACAGGTGCTTTTGACTGTGTCTAAACTTATTATTTCTGGAGTTTTGAAAAAAAAAGATGTAATAGAATCAAGTAGAAAGACTTAATGTCGATAAATCAAAACGGATATATCGTTTTAATATCTATACAGGTTTTATAAATTCCTTTAAAATTATTATACAACATACATATGTATACATAGATTTTTAATATTGCCGAACTTTCTGCATTAAAATATTCCTGCGCGGCAAGAAGTAAATTCTGATTACATTTCCCGTAAATAAGAAGCATGTTATAATTCGTTTGCTGCATAATTTTATTTTTTTTTTTTGCTACTACTTTTAAGTTGTGTAATCGGCATCTAGCTATTAATGTCGATTTTTTATGAAAATGTAAAAAAAATATATGACAGTCAGTACACAATCTACGTCGATACCGATTACAAAATTTAAAATAGTGGCAAAAAATGGAATATACTGCAAATGGATATTGTGATATGCTCCTTATTTACGGTGAAGTCAATCAGAATTCACTTCTTGCCGCGCAGGAATATCATCGCAGGAGTAGACGTTTTCCTGAGCGTAGGATTCTCCAAATCATAACGTATTTCTACGTTTAATAAATCGGGTTCGAAATACAGAAAACGTGACGTCTGCGAGAAAAAAATATTGCCGGTATTGGCGAACGATATGTTCGTAATGAAGTCGAAGAAGCATTTTATTAGCGATAGATGCAGATGATCGTACGAATATACGGACCATAAGTCAAACTTTAGGAACATCATGACACATGAGCGCGCGAACTTCTGACAAATGGGTTGACTAACTTTAAACACTTCTCATTTAAAAACTATTATAGTTTTGGTATTAGAATTTTCGTTTTAAAATGATCTCAGGAATCTGCTATTAACGGGTGATACGGAACACCCTGTATATGTATTTTACACATAAATTATGTATGTAATCGTATAAAATAAATAATTACTTTTTATGTTTTATAAAAAGGGATCTAACTTAATTTGATAAAACCCTCGACTTCACTCACTTCTATTCCCCTTTTTTCGTTTATCACAACCTTTCTTTCAAATTGATTGATCGAATAGGTTTTTTTAGAAATCATGTCACTTTTGAAAAAGTTATTTCGAGATAAACGCGTTTAAAGCTTCAAGTTTATGAAGATATTGCACGAATTTATAGCTAATCAACTATACCCGAACGATATAATATACCTCCTTCCTGTTTGTAGAACTCGTTTTATTCCCGATTATTTGCTCCTGTGCTTTGTACGAATCTCTTTTGTGGCTTCAAGGCTTCGGCATGCTGATCGCTGTGACCGTACTTTATCGAGCATTGGCGAAGATCTTTGTGCACCAGTAACGAGGCCAATTATAATCATTATTTTTAAGATGGCATAAAAACTTTCATTAAAAATGCCGACTGTTATATGTATAAACTGCGATTTCAATTGTCTTTTAACCACAATGAACATGTTTAGGGCGAGTGGAAAGTGAAAAACTTTTATTATTTTGAGTTTCACCATCTAAACATTTTTCTAATAATTCTCTCGATAATAAATCATTATAAATCAATTTTAAATCAGCAGATGTTGTTTGCATTTTCATGAAATAATTTGATGACCTAAATTCACTATAATTGCGTTAATGACAATTTTTCAGTTTTAATATACTTGCAAACTTGTAATTTTTGTCTCCCAAAAGATGATATATTCCCAATAAATTTTCTTTTTTTTTTACTTTATCAGTATGAACTTCCTTTTGAACATTGTTTATTTATGTCTCTTCAATTTTTCGCGTCTATTCTAATTACTGAGAATATTCAACAATTTATTTTATACGAGCAATTAATTTATAGTGTTTTATATTCAAGTTTAAATTTGTTCCTTGGTTTTCGATTCCGACTTTTCGTCAACTATTTTCCAATGCAATCTAATCATGCTGCGGCGATCGCCCAGCAGGGAGCTCGAAAAGTTGCCGTGCGCTTTAAAATACAGGGTGTCCCAGACCTAACACAACACCTGCTAATGGCAGATTCTTGAAGTCATTTAGAGACGAAAATTCTAATACTGAAATGTGTGTTGAAACTGCAATAATTTTTAAATGGAAAACGTTTAAAGATAGCTAAAAATCTGGTTGTTAAAAATTCGCGCGCTCAGGTCTGTTACACAATGAAGGTACCCCTAGAATTATTATTCAAATTCATTATTTACTTATAACGTACTTCATGTAACAGATTTGATAGCTCGATACGTTTTAAAATTAATATTCGGTAAAATAATTTTTGCCGTTATTAATATTATCAGCATACACGGCAAGAATTAAATGCGAAAAGTAATAAATAGATAAATTTTAAAAGTGCAAAATATTAATATTTAAATCTTAATATCCAGGGGTACCTTCACTATGTAACAGATCTGTGTGCGCGAATTTTTAACAACAAGATTGGCTATCTTTACAACCACTTTCCATTTAAAAACAATTGTAGCCTCAACATTTTGGTATTAGGATTTTCATCTCTAAATGACTTCAAGAATCTACCATTAGCAGATGGTGCATTAGGTCTGAGACACCCTGTATACCTACGTTCCGAGTCGGTTTACGACTTACAATTTGTGGAAAATTTAACCAATTTTTAAATTTTAAATTTTATATAAATATTCTTAATATTTTAAACTATAAGATTCTCTCTAAAACAAAAAAGTAATTTCTTTTACCAAAAAAATATTCCCTTTAATATATTAGTATGTAATAGTATGTAATATAGTTGTAATTAGTAAATAGTATGTAATTAGTTATAGTTGTAATAGTATTGTTGTAATTAGTAAATAATATGTAATTAGTATGTAATATATTAGTATGTAATATAAAATTAAAGTAATATAATATGCCATGAAGAATTATACACATTTTTCTATAATAGATGTTTTGAAAACGACTAGTTATTAGTCAACTTGTGTGTCTAGACGTCTAGACTTAAATAATCTAAGACCTAAAAGATGGCTATCCTGTCTAAACAATCATACATTCCACAGATGATAAATTCGAAGAAATTCTAATGTTACCTGAAAGCTCCGATGAGGTACTAATAGTATCTCGTCGGTGCTGAAAGCAAATTCCTTTTACATGTTTAATGAGTGTTTAGAAGTTTTCGGCCGCTAGCACCACGGTGCTCTTGGAGTGGGAGAACTCAATCAAGCGTGCGCCGTGTCCATGGTGCTAGCGGCCGAAAACTTGCAGCACTGTAATTAGGACCAATACAGTTGCACTGAAAATCTTCAAATTCAGTCGTCCCCGATTTTTGAGCACAGTTATCTCTTTGAAGGGTTCTGGATCTCACCAAGCTATAAAAGTGCGTCGTATACCGTACGTAAGACTGTTTTAAGACTATTCTTGAAGGATCTTACAAGATATAAAAAGTGTCTCGCAATCGAGAGATTGAAAGAATAACATTATTACTTTTTCTTTATCAAGCAGAAAGTTAGCAATGAAGGGCGGTTTATTATTAATATTATTCTTAACAACTGTGTGGAATACATTCGGGGAAATTGATTTGCCAAAAAGCGATTTTCTTCCACGGGAGCGTGTGATTGTGAAATGGCATCAGCCGATCTGCGTGATGCCTGCCGAGGGCGTTTCGCTGTGTCCTTCTCAAGAAAATATCCAAGCTGTATACGAGCATTCGAGGGCAAAGAGGTCCAGCGAGGGTGAGTCCGATCAAACGAAACCAATTAAAGAGGAGCCAAGCAGTACTACTCCCCGGACGGAAGACACGACCGTTAATGTCGCAGAGACGTTATTACAGTATGCCGCTCGATTCTTATCCAACAACGTTGTATTGGCGGATCGCAATGGAACTTCGAAAACTAATGTCGAATTCACCAAACAGAGCGAAGATTCGACTCAGGGACGCATTCATACAGGGATGACATCGTCGAAAATGTACATCACGAAAATAGTCGACTCGCCAGTGACTGCGATTTTAGTAGCGCATGGATGTTTGCCGAACATCGGCCTTCCTTTGTGCACGGACGATCAAGCGAGTCTTCTGAAAAACGTTAAGGAAACAGACAAGTTAATTCATGGCAAATCGCATGAAGATCAAATGGATGAACTCGTCCTGGAAGAATTCGAACCATATCGGGAAACGTTCGTCTCTGAAAAGTTAGATGAATATGATACTTCAAACGTGCTTGATTTTTTCCGTACATTAAAAAATGAACGTGTTTTAGAGTTCTTCCATACTACAGTTTTGCCCATGATAGATTTCTTATTGCCAGGAACGTTAAAACTGTCTGACGAATTCTGGAAGAAAGAAGTTGTAAATTATGTAAAATATTTGGAAAACATTTTCGATAAATCGGCATTTAAGCTTCTGCGTCTCGTTATACCAAATGCTGTGTATACAAAGCTAATTAATATAGTGGGAGCTTGTTTGCAAAACCTGGAACTTCGTATGCGTGTATACTATCAGCGTGTACAATTAGCGAAGAAATATTATAGGTACTAAATTACTATAGGTTAAAAAATGTTCAAAAAAATAATTTGAACATTCTGAAACCTGTAGAAATTAAACCTGAGAATGAGAATGAAACTTCGGCATCACTTCAAGACACGTAAGTACCGAAACCATTTTTGTCAGTGAAAATTCAAAGTAAAGTAAATGGTCATATTTGCAATGAAACAAATGATGATATCGCTAGAAGAAAAAGTGAGCGTCAAAGAAAGTTATTACAACATAACAAAATGTTTCTATTTGATTGGATGAAATTATTTATTGGGATACCACTTACTAATAAGATAATTAAGTTTCTTCCTGAAGATGATATACACTCTTAATTAATATCTCTTATAAGTAACATTGTACAATCATAATCTTTATGCAATAAAATTAAGTCTAAATTTTTCATGTCATGTTCGAGAAATTATGTGTTTCTATTATTTCNTGAAATGATTTAGTTGTAGATAGATAGATAAATGATAATATGTTAGATATAAAAGGTCAAGTTGAGTTTTAATTGGAACCGCTTTTGCAATTTGCTAATTAACTCTGTTTATATTATCTTCGTCAAATGAAAAGTTTAAACTTCAAAACATATTAATCGTAATATAAAATATAACACTTAAATCCTTTGTCTTTCAGAAGTTCAGAAGTCGAGACTGATTCAGCCAACTATCAGCATCTTCCATGAAAGCATTTATTAATTAATAAAAACATATATTTAAAGAAATCTGATATTTATTGAGTTCTATATATATATACGTATATATATGCAAAATATATGATAAAACAATACGCAAAATTATCGTAATATAGTATATGTATAAGTAATTTAACTTGTTATAATGTATCTTTTTCAATTTAATACAATGATTGCGATATGTCAGTTTTTACAACACAATGTATGAAGATATCTGAAATTAATGAGAACATAAATTTAAAATTAAATTTCAACTTATGTAAATCTTACATTTTCATAGCCTCTTAGTACCGCTGTGATTGTAAAACCTGATTAACCATAATTACCATATACTGAATTAGTTACAATAATTGGAAACTAGTCCGAATAAATAGAGTAATATCCTTTTGTTATATTAGTCAAAATTCTTGCCACGTTCGATGCTTTATGTAACGGCGATTTTCGTAGCACGTGTGTCGTTTATAACGGCGATGCTCGTACTCGAATCAGGGATGCACCGTAAGAGATCTCACGTTTCCTTTATTGCGCATCGTCGGTCATTCTCGCCTTCATCGACTCTCCTGTGAACGTAAATGGCCTTATATTTCTCAGGACTATCCGATGTATGTTCTTTCTTGATCGCGGTACTCCACAGATCACTACGAATTCCACAGTCGATCTGCCTCCCTCGATACTGTTTCCTATAAAGTTTCCAATACCTCATCATATTCTGATATTACTTTCATATGCGCACTCGTTTCCTCGCTACTGTTATTTTCGATAATGTTATGAAATTAAAAGATAGTTTAGAAACATAACGTACGTACAATTCTTGTTGCAAAATATCCGGTATATACGTTTTATAAATATATATTTCAACTTATATACATATATTGTGTGTGTATTCTTTTTCTATATGATAATGACGTAGAATAATTTTACATAGGATTACTACAAGATTATTTTATTGTCACAACATTTAATGTATAATATTGTTTGATATGTGTATAACATCAAAAATTTGTTATATTAAACGACGGAAGATTCAATGATCACATTATTATTGTATTATTTTCACTATTTATTACAGTCTATTTCTAAATAATTGCTTATTGCTTAATGCTAAAAATTTTTTTTATTTTTACCTATATCTCACTTGCCAGTCTTTTACTGAGCTGTGTACATGCAATCATTCTTTCAATTTATTTTTATAAAATCTTTGTCAAACATATGCTTTTTCTCTCTATATATTTTTTTCTTTCTACATTTTCCTTTCTTTTATATATCTAATTCTTATATATTAAAATTACTTGCGTTTCTTTTTTTATTTTGTTCCTCTTGACTCACTCATATTAGTAGATTCGTCAACGGAATTTTCCTTACTAAAAGTGAAAAATTATAAGATTGAATAAGAGTATCTTCTTGTCTCTAATATCAGATTTTAGATACGATTATTAAAACCATTTAAATTCACAATTTCACACAACAGTGTACGTCACAAATTATGCTTTCAACATTGTTCGAGTTTGTTTAAGTTTGTAAAGATCGTACGTAGGAAACTCGTATGTCGCTTTTGAAAAACCGTCTATCGCAAAGGGATAAAGCCGGAGGATCTGGCTCTTCTTTTCGGAGAGATCTTCGTCAGTGCACCAAGGTAGAACAAATGGCAATCTGCAAAATGGAACAAATATCCTTTTACCATGCAATATAATATATTTTTTGCGCTTTTTCGTAAGCGCTGCGCAAGTTGATTACATCGCTACGTTATTATTTGCGTTATCATTAAAGTGCACGAAATGTAATTATTTATAAAAATTACTATTTTTATAAAAACTCATTTATTGCATTCGCTTATTTTTACCTCGGTGGTACGCATCTTTGTATTTCATATATTATAATTTTCACGAATGGCTGCCTTTGAAACTTTTTCATCCCTGGTACACGCATCGATGGACGTGACGTGAAGTATATTTTATTACTCTCCAATAACTTTGGCTTTTTATTTTCCGGCAGTTTGCGCTTCGGGCTCCAGAGATTTTCTCTGGATTTATAACTAAAATAAAAATTTTCAGGATTTAAATATATAATTTTCAAAAAAACATACAATTTCTCCTAATGATAAAAGTTTTTCATAAATGTACAATAAAATTTCTTTTAATGAAAAATAAATGAAAGATTATTCAAGATTTATAAATTTTTCATATTAATAATCTTTTGATATAATAAATATATTAAATGATTTTGATATTTTCGCTTAAAATAAACAATTTGCAAATACAAAAGACTTTTGTATTTAATTAGAATTATTCTATCTTCAAACTTAATTTTTAAAAATATAATTAATAATGATATTTTTTTGAATAAAAGTACCATAGCAAGAATAAGAGAAAAGCATTTGTCAATGCATTTGTAAAAATTGAAAATTATAAACTATAATATTATGAATCCTCTATCATCTCTTACTTGATGAATTTACAAGATTCTAAATTCGGTGGTATGTAAACACACGTATAAGGCGTAATTGATGTGGCTGCATCATTTGTGGACTGCGTCATTATGTTATTATCTCTTGCAGCCTCTATGTCTGAACTCGTAGTCGGATATGCGTTTCCCACGGCGACGAATGATTTCAAAATAAAAAGAAATAAAAATAATTTTAGCGAAACGCCCCACATGATTGCCGGAAGTCCTTAGTCACGCAAGTATACGTTGCAATACTGAAAAATTATATATACAAATATTCCATTATAATTCATCATAAAGATTTTATGAAATTTTTATAATTTAAGTCGAGTGTTTTGATCAATAAATTAAATTCCATCATTCCTTAATAAACGATCCACTTTACCTTAATAAACGATCCACAATATTTCTAATTAATTTGTATAATTGTTACATAGTTTGCTACATAGTTACAATTTCTGTTTATTGTAAAAATAAGTGAATTCTCAAAGAGAAATATAAAATTCATCGTTCGTCTGGGGGCAAAATTGTGCGTCACGTAGCTCGTCAGGTGTTAAATACCCAATGGATTGGGCATTCTAATGGATTATTAATTCCAGCAATTAAACATTGACGCGTCACATCCTGATTAAATGAAGGCACGCTCTGGAAGACGCGCGTTTGTTCGAATAATATAATAACAACAGAACTGCGGTGGAATAGAAGTAGAACGCTTAACAACGATAACTGTTATCGCGGCGTTTGCGCCTTTGGTAGTAGAGAGCTGAAAACGAAGGGAGTAACATGGAAAACAAAGTGATCGATCCTTTGTTCATCGATCACGAAAACGACTCGCGAGTTTCGCGGAAGGAAAGGGGAGTTTCCTTTGCCATTTTCATTATATCCTGATTATTTTATAAGCGCGCACCTCCCTTTCATTACGCGTCCTGTCGTTTTTACTGTAGTGCAGAATTATTATTGCAATCTATACGTTGGAAGATAATGCCTTGCGCGATGGTATTAAATGAAGATCGCAATTATACAGACCGGAAAATTGCTCTGGTTCTCTTCAGGCGCATTAAAGGAGCGCTTTAGGATGCCTTAATTTCGTAATAACATTAAACTTATCTTTAAACAAACGGTGCAATTCACTCGTGCAAATTGTTAGACGATTTTAGTGAAAGATTCTTATTTTACACAATTAGTTGTATTCTTCAAGTTTAAAGGATTGTCAATTAAATTTGAAAGATTAAAGATTAGACGTTTTCGTGAATCTCTTTGCACGATATTAACATTGTGTGTTTTGTCTTCCTACTTTATATCTGTGAAAAATTTCTAAATTTTCAAAACGCTACTTCCTAATGATATTCATGTATAATGCTAATGAACATGTGAATTGATACACTGAGAGAAAAATATAACTCGTTAAACTCGTAGTGTCAAATTATATTATGTCAATTTGAGTCATTTTTAACTATTCCATAGATCGCCATTGCTTCTAGTCAATATTTCATTAATTTTTACTGAAAAGAAGGTAAAATTTTGACTAACATGGAAGTTAAATTAGATAAATTAACAACATATTGAGTAAGGCTTACTCAATATGTTGCTAATTTTATTTCATTATTTTAGTCAAATTAACCGAATATAGAATAGGAGCAGTGGTAATCCATAGGAGTTTATAGTGTAGTTACTTTTGGATCCAATCACAATTTTTATAATATATTTCTAACGATAATTATGATTAACATTCAGATAGGAAACTTTTGCAATAAATGCACAATTATTGCATTTTTCCATTCACCGTATTTCGCAATAATTGTCTTAAGGTGATTCTGCAAAACGCATATCTTTTGCTGAAATAGAATTTTGCAATTATAAGTTCTAAATATTGACAAAATAATGACGCAAAGTTACGTAAAAATAAAAAATAAAAAAAATTTTTACTTGATTAATAATTGTACAATTTTATGCTGCAACGATTTTTACAATAATTACAAACTTAATTTCTGAAATGTATTCAGTAATAATTGTGCTAAGATGATTCTCACTAATGTTACAATTGTATAAATATTTATTTTATGCATCAATTTTTTAAAGATTACTACATGTTGCAATAATTAAATTTGGAATTATTGATTTTAAAATTTAGATGTAGAATTATTACGCAATATATTGTATATTATATTTTAAAATTAAAATGAGGCTAAAATTTTTCTGCATGCGTTCCTATCTGGGATAATGCCTATAGTTAAGATAATCATATTTATTGTAGGAAATATTATAAAATTATGGTTGAAGCTAAAAGTAACTATATTTTTTCATTTTATAATATTTCTAACGATAATTATGGTTAAGATAATGATGCATATAGTTAAGTTAATCATATTTATTGTTGGAAATATTATAAAATTATGGTTGAAGCCAAAAGTAACTATATTTTTTAATTTTATAATATTTCTAACGATAATTATAGTTAACATAATGATGCATACAGTTAAATTAATCACATTTATTGCTGGAAATATTATAAAAGTATGGTTGAGGCCAAAAGTAACTATATTTTTCTCTCATTGTCAGTGTATATCGAGAATACCAACGTCACGAAAATAAGTCGCACCTGAAGGAAGAATGGAGCGATCACCGAGGAACGAAATCAATAACGGTGTTGTTATCGCACAGTTTCAAACGGCATAATTTAGTCGACCTGGCGCAGTTCTATGACTCCGATCTTCGTAGTTCGAGTGTCGCGTCGCGTTGCGTTGCACGTATCACCGTCACTGGCTCGGATCCTTCAACCGCGATAATCCCGCTGAGATTTTTGATCTCAGGAGACCTATCTCGCGCCAATGTCAGCCACGGTCCGTTCTTCTCTCTGTCTCTTTCTCTCTCTTTCTCTCTCTCTCTGTCTCTTTCTCTCTCTCTCTCTCTCTCTCTCTCTCTCGTTCTCCGATTATTTATAGGCAACGGTACGACTGATCACGCGTCTCGATTGGTATGCGACCGACGCAAAAAGCACGATTGATGTTAAATGCGCCGCGCACGTCTCTGCCCGATTGTTCTTCAATTTTATGTCGATAGGGGACACTTTTTGGAAGCGACCAGCGACGACGACCTCGACGAATTCGGGGGCGGCAAAAATCAACGGCGTCAATCGTTCCCGCGCCTCGTCTACAAGCGACGTTCATTTTCTGCTCTGTTCCATGTCCCTCGGGGGATATTCTCCGAACCACAACCTTGTGTTTACAGGAGGATCATTTTATTTGATTCTACGCGGGCAAGGAGGGAAAATTTTGTCACGCCGCAACCTCCGTTGCGAAAAATGGTGGAAGAAATGCCGCGAGGTCGCGAGCGGCAATGTCATTGATACGTCGTTCCGATACGCATAGTGCTAAATTTGTAGTATCAAATTATATTCAGTTTGCATTATTTTAACTATTTCATAGATTGCCACTGCTCCTATCCAACATGTCATTAATTTTGGCAAAAATATGATATAGTTAGGTAAATTAACGACATATTGAGTAGACCCTACGATTGACTGCGTTCAGCAGAAGAAGCTGCGTTGTAACTGTAAAATTCATAAATTTGATTGTTATACTCTTAGATTTAGGCAAAATTAAGGTCCGAATTCATAATTGTTTCTTAAATCTTAATCGTTTTTTTAAATTGTGGAGCTGATCTATTGACTGCTTATATTCTATGGTTCGAAAAAGAAAGGAAGCACGGGTGAAAGGCGAAAAATAACCTTTAATTACATTTACTTAAGCATACATTTAATCACTTATATTTTAAATTTACATATCAAAAGTAATTTTTCAATTAATCTTCCATTTTTCGAACCATAGATTATAAAGCAGCCAAGATCAGCTATACAATTTAAAAAGATGATTTAAAATTTAAGAAATTCTTAAGTTTAAAAAACGACTATGAATTCGGATTTAAGAGCACGCGCCAATCAGATTCACGATTTTTACAAAAGTTAGAAAGCAGCTTTTTCCGCTGAACACTTAAATAGGTCTTACTCAACATACCGTTAACTTTATCTCATTGTTTTATTAAATTGATCAAACATTTAATAGAAGCAACTCAATTATTAATGCAGAATCAATAGGACCCTCTGCGATCGGCAAGCCGTTCGATAAACTCTCGACCGAACGAAAATTATAAACTCGTCTCGCACGTGGCGACGCCGTCGCCCGACGTCTCGTCGAGTCCTCCCTTAATCTGAGTAACGATCTCATCATTGCCGCGATAGAGTCGTAACGCGCTTCCGCGTACGCCACGAGGCATTGTCAGTATTTAATCGCGCCAACATCTGACAGCAATTCGTCACTCTGCCCTCTACGTATACAACTATGCACGGATACACCCTAACGCTCAAAGATTTCGGTGGAAACGTACAGGGCTTTCACCTCCCCGACAGATCGGATGCTGACTTATATACTTGTCAGAGTGCTAGACAGGGGGACTGATTAACTGGGAATGTATAACGATATTACCCGTTATCATAATAAATATCGTTCAAAGAAAACCGTAATCAGTGAAGCAATTGGTTGAAATAATTATTTTAGCGCGTAGATTACGTCGTGTCTAAATTTCGTATCTGCCACGTGTGTTTTTTTATCGTACACTGATAACCCTTAGGTCCGTATTCATAGGCTTAAAAATAAGTAAGACTTAAGTCATTGCTTAAGTTTTCCTCTTGATGCACAGTCCATTCTTGGCTTGAACTTAAGTCTGCTCGAATAAGATTTTCTTCGTGAAGCTAGACTTATTTGTTCGCAGACTTAATTGAACTTCTGGCGTATGCAAAGTTCTAACTTGTTCATAATAAGTAATGTCTTAAGCACATACGTATTCATAGTCGTTTTACAAGAACTTATTGATGAATAAGTTCACAAATAAGTTCCACTTCGTCAAGTTAAGGTCCAACATGACTTGAGCATGTGCATGAGAAGAAACAGAATAATTGTTAATCATTAATAATCACTCAACAAAATGCGCGTTGGATACTACAAAAGTTGTCATATTCAATTTGTTTTGGTTTTCTAGTTATAGAGAAAAATACCTTATTAAAAACAAGCAGAATAAATAAAATAAAAATATGTTGCAAAATAAAATTAACGATTAGTTAATCGGCAAATAATTAATCATTTTCCTTAATATGTTAATAGAAATAATTTTTTTGGTATAAAGCTTCTCGAAAATCTGTGGTAAAATTTTAAAATATATTTAAAATTCTTTAATAAATATTTAAATATAGCTTTTAACTTAAAATAAATTTCTAAATAAAAAAAATACACATTGAATTACATAAAAATACATATTTTTACTCATTTTCAATGTAACTATACACATATCACTTTTAATTTGAATTGGTTTGATTTTTCTTAAGTGTAGATATGTATTATGGATATAGTATGGATATAGTTAATTAAATATAAAACAAGAAAACGATTGAACATTATTCCTAATTAAAAAATTCTTAGAAAGGTTTTACATGCATTCCAATGACTACTATCGGAGATTCAGATTTCAAATTGTGTTTCTATACATATAATATACATATAACTTAACTGTATAATTAGACATTCAAGACAATTTCCAATGTCTTGTATACTCTTGTGTACTCTTAATAAAATTACATTCGAAATACTAAAAAAATTTTGCTCTATATTAAGCATAATATTAAACGTTAATATTTGGTTCTATTCATTTGGTTCTATATATTTACATTTTATATTTTTTTAAAATATACATGTCAAATAGTTATTATGTAGCATTTGTTAATATATCGTTTAAAAATAAAGAACACGAAGATGTTCAGAGAAAACACTATACTCCCACTCTAGTTGGATGAAATTTAAACTAGAATAACGTTCTAGAATGTAATCAAAAGAAAAAGAAATTGAAGAAAAATTGCAAAGTAAAAAAAAGAGAAATTGTTAATGGTACAAAGACCTTAACCACATCTTAACAAAGATCTTAACCAGAAATTCACATAGATGATGTGAATGAAATTGATATCCCTGATATTAACATTTCTGATGTATCTAATGATGATATACCTAAGATTCTTCTGGACGAAGAAGAGCTAAATCAAAGTTTTGTAGTTCAATTATATCACATTTTATATATAATAAATAACCCAAATTCTTAGCATATGAAAAGTGTTCCCTAATTTTTTTTAGTAGTATATATGTATACTATAATATAATATATTGTATAATCTAATGTATATTTAAATAATGTTATAATCGAAATTTGGAGTGATATGATTTTATCTTTATATAATCATATTCAGTTAGATTTAATTATACATGAAAATAAAAATGATTACGTAAAAATAAGATTATATTATATTATATCGCATTAAATTTTGAATATTATTACATATAATTATACAAAGTTATATATCATTAGATGTTTTTATATCTAATTATGAATATTTACATCTTATACATTTTCTTCTCGAGTTTTTACCGTATGTTTCATTTGGTTTTAATTTGGAGATTGAACGAGATTGAAACTAGAAAACTCACCTACTAAGAAATCATGGCCTACGATTGATTGAGCCCTTAGAGAATTTCCAAGAATATACCCTATCTCTAAATAAGTACGCTCGAGTATATGCTTAAGCACATACTTTACCAAGTCAGACTTAATTTGAACAAGTTAAACTCAATCAACGATTACTTCACGAAGTCTGACTTATTTCAGGAGTATAAATACATCACGTAAATAAGCAAGACTTCGCTAATAAATTAGACTTCGTCAAGTCAGTCTTAAGTCAGTCTTCATATAAGTTTTTTAATTATCGTCTCAAAATTTGACTAAAATAAAAAGAACATATAAGATAAAAGAATATCAAAGAACTAAATTATACATATTCGTAAAATTTATGTATATTTAAGTATAAGATAAAAAAGAGAAATATCTCGCTAAAGAGAAAGCGAGCTTTTTATATATGTATAAACCGCTGTATCACTAAAAGCAATTAAGAGATCAATTCTTTAATTATTAATGTTACTAATTAGATATTCAGCACACTGAAATTTTCTTCAGATAAACTTGATATTTAGCAATCGAATTATTTGCAATGCTTTAACCAACAGTGTTCGCAGTTGAATCTGCGGTATCGTTCAAAGAAGCGATCCCTTAATTCAACATTCGGAGCTCTCTGTGTACAGAATGAAAAATATATTATATAAATGACTAATAATGGAAAGAGAACCAACAATGCAATATGTCAACAAAACTATAGTCTAATCTTATAATGTGAGAAGAATAAGTCGGGTTATCACTGTATATTATTTATAAACGTCTTTTCCTCTGCTCTTTCCATGCACTTATTAAAATGATCCTAGTTGATTAATAAGTATTCCTAAAATCCACCAAACTTACTGACAAGTGTTTCAGACATCGAAACTTAATCTCCGCGAAACGAGATTTTTCTTCAGTTAAAAGGTAAAAAAAAGGATATGACTCCCATATTCGCGAAAACGGCGAATAATTTTTCCGCGAGTTGCGAACTGTTGAACGCATCCATTACAGCTTCATGTGTGACCGCGCAATCTATTCATTCATTTTATCGTTTTTGGATAATTTAACACGTTGACTGTCAAATACGAGTTAACTTTTAATTGGAGACCTGTAGATGAACGCCAACTATTTGATCTTGTGTAGGGGAAAATAAAAATTGCATTGTGAGTTTTGATGAAGAATAAATATAAGATAATTAAGATAAAAATATCAATGCTAGTATATGTATCTAAATCTGAACATTCATATTATTTCGATTTTTAAATACGAATATTTAAACTTTCAATCATGAATATATATATACATAAACTCCTATGATTAATTTGACTAAAACAATAAGATAAAATTAGCGACATATTGAGTAAATCTTATTCAATATGTTGTTAATTTATCTAATTTAACTTCCATGTTAGTCAAAATTTTATTTTCCTTTTAGTCAAAATTAAAATATTGAGTACAAGCAATGATGACCTATGAAATAGTTAAAAATGATTCAAATTGAGTATAATTTAACACTACGACTTTAACAGTGCACATCTAATATCCCAGATAGGAAACTTTCGCAATAATTGTGTTAAGATGATTCTGCAAAACGCGTATCTTTTGCTGAAATAGAATTTTACAATTATAAGTTCTGAATATTGACGAAATAATGACGAAAAGTTATGTAAAAATAAAAAGTAAATAGAATTTTTTTGTTACTTAAATAATAATTGTACAATTTTATGCTGCAACGATTTTTGCAATAATTACAAACTTAATTTCTGAAATGTTTTCATTAATAATTGTACTAAGATGATTCTCATTAATGTTACAATTATATAGGAATTTATTTTAGGCATCAATTTTTTAAAGATTGCTAAATGTTACAATTAAATTTAGAATTACTGATTTTTAAATTTAAATGTAGACTTATTTCGCAATGTATTATACATTATATTTTAAAACTAAAATGAGGCTAAAATTTTTCTGCATGCGTTCCTATCTGGGATGTACATATTTTATGTTAAAAGTTTAAATATTCCTACTTAAAGAATATGTCTAAAATAATAAGAATGTTCAGATTTAGGTCCGAGCATTGGCACTTTTATCTTAAACAGCACATTAAAATAACATGCTGGTATAAAAATAGCGTCGGGAATAAAGTTACCTAATTGGTAACTCTGTCAGTCAACCGTTAAAATTAACATGTTAAAATGATAAAACTATAAAAGAGGAACGCAGAATTCAGGAGGTATCGAAACGAGAATTCTCGCGCTGCTCGAATACCTCGAAACGTAACGGCAAATCTGACAGCAATGAAACTCACCCCGTTGAACCTTCGAATTCCTTTTCGCGGAAGGGACGATGCTCATCTATCCTCCGTGGCGGATTCCACACGCGAGGAACGTGCGAGTTACTTTTCTCTCTCTCTCTCTCTTTCTCTCCTCACACGGCGATTGTTCTCTGCAAATTTTCGCAAAGTGACGTTTCCGCGAAGACAGCAATGGAACCCCCCCTTGAGCGGGATCAGATATTCTCTCGAATTTCGCCACCCGTCTCGAAATACCCGTCCCGTTCGGGACGCGACGCGAGGAAGCTCCCGCGGGTTCTAGCGGGAGGTGCGAAAGATTTTCAGGGCGAATATCGGTTTTCCACGCGGTGGAATACCCCTCTGGTAACGGGAGATCAAGGGAGTGACAGGTGCGGCGTGGCTGGTGTCTCCGCGACGGTGTACGCGTGGGATGGGCGAGGACCCAAGGAGAGAAGACTGTCGAGTGGCCGAGGGAGACGAGTGGCACATCCACGTTGACGTCGGCCGTGTTACTACGGCAGGGGAGCTCCGCGATATGTCCGTCGAAAGAGATCAAAACAACTCTAGTTTCAGGTCCCTACCACAAAGTTCTCCTCTTGGTACGTGCGACGTCACAACCGCAGGCGAAGTCTCGCTCGTCGAGTCGAATCGACGTCGTCGGGGGTTGTCGATCAGGACGAGAGACACAGGGACTCGCACCGTCTGCTGAAGCGGATCTGAAATACTCTCGCGGCCGCGACGTCTCAACGACGGATTGTAACGCACAATTGCGTGATTTTTATACGGGCAATGCGCGATTGTATATAGGCAACAGGGTGCCCGCCGGTGGGGTGGGAGGTGAATAAATTACGATCACAGCTGTATCTTCCTACACGATTGCGCCGCTGTTTCTACGTTATCGCGAAGCAAAGGGGCAACCGATGATGCGACGTGCACGTTCACGTTGGAACGAAGACGACGAGTGAAACGCCGACAGGTGAGCGTCTCTGGTGAGTATCTCTGCCAGCCTCCGATTTCGAAACGCTCATTCGCTCATCCGCGCAACGTCGCGAGGAAACTGGACATACATTGAACGTACATTGACTAGTAAGATGTAATATAATCGGTGAAGTTTTATACATATATATATATATATATATTTCGTTTTTTTTAACTAGGCAGATTAGTTTGACTTAGATATGACATAGTTGCGTCAACTCGGACGCAATCTATTTAGAATTTACTCGGGTTTTTCATTGATGGTATAGAAACAAGAAGCATGATTTTCGGCAGACGTCCGTCTAACGCAACGAGACCCGGACGTGATGCCGTTACGTAATGGAATTCTTACCGAATCGCAAATGAAGAAATATAAAAATAATATCGTTATAAAATGAGTTACACGTGTTCCTTCCTATCACATCGAATAACCCGGAGGTCACACAGACGTCAACCAACATGCCGTCGCTTTAACCTAGAGGTCAAGTAGCATTCTCGTGCTATAACATCAACATAATATCAACGAATGGATCGTCCTTTGCCTCTATAAACAATGCAAATGTGAAATTTTATTCTAGCAGGTCGCGCTACTTCGTATCTTCGCAGCCGATGATAAGGGACGTTTACTTTCGGTTTGCAGTTGTGCAGTTTTCAGGTTGAGAAAGATGTCCGTAAAATATTAATATCTGAAAAGAGTTGCTAGCGATATTCAGCCATTTTTCAAATATTTCCGACGCGCAAAATTTCAACCAAGCATCGATTTTGCGTATAAAAAAGCTTCTTTCTACAGATTATTTATGACCAATATTTGTACAAGGTTTATACATTTTTGTATTGAATTAGCTACTCAAAATACGAAGTTAGTGGATCAAGGAGATGTATGACTTTAATTACAATTGAATTTAATGCGATACTATTCCGAATTTCATTTTTTTAAATAGTGTCTAAAACAATAGCAGTATCCTTTAAAATTTACTTTTTTTTATATTTTAATATACATGTTAAAGTAAAAAACAAATCACGATTATTTCAATACAATCCTATTACGATTTTATTTTATTAGAGTGGTAACTTTCATAGAAATAAAAAGGTAAGTCATACTAAAGTCATAAAAATCGTAATAAAAATGTTGAGATAATTACATTGCAATGGAACGAGCAGTTTTCGCTAGATAATTAATGAGAAGAAAGAGAGGGATATTAATGAGATCCAAAACGAATACATTTCTCAAATGAGCAGTCGCAACGGTAAATTAAGTCTGCGCACGTGCACCGTCGAAAATATAAAGTAACCGCGTGAAAAGTCGATATATAGCATCGATATCAAGTTACTTTCCGCGACATGCTAGTCACGTACGCCGGCGCAATCAATTGCGCCGCGTAATTGTCGTTTGAATGGGGCGCAATAACCGATCGGAGACCCCGGTATCTCCGGTGTTCCGCGTGCGCGCGAATCTCGAGGATGTCACCGAAGATAATGCTGGCCAATCCCGTGGCCGAGTTGGTAGCCGGGCAAGTAACGAACAATCGAAACACACCTTTTACCTGGCGCGTGATCGCACGCCGACGCGAGGATCACCCTCCACGTAGATAACACGGACGTGAGGGTACGCGTGCACCGAACATCGGCGAAAGCAGACTGCAAGTGTATTTCGATAACGGAGGATCGATCGCCGCGCATCTCACCGCGTGATTGCGACTAATCCTCGTCATCTTCATCGTGAGATCACGTCTCCTGTTGCTTCTTCGCGTCGACAGGATGTTTACAGAGAGCAAATGTTTGTAAAAAAATCTTCGCGCCACTGATCTGAATCTTCATAAACATTCCATCCAGAAGCTACCAGGTCTATCTTTTTAGCACACTGGATTAAGCCTCGATGAATTTGTAAACAGCATATTTATAAAAAAAAGTTTACAAAAATATCACTGATCTGACTGTTTATAAACACTCCAACCAGATTTTTTTTCGTATATCTGACCGGGTCCTAATTGGATCTCTCATTGGACTCTCAGTTTCAATTAAATCCCAAAAAGTTTTCTATGTGGGAAGGCATAAAAATTGTTATCAAGTATCTCGCGCTCAGATACGTAGCACGAACTCGATAATAACTTTTCTCAGTTGGGCGTTTTTTGGAGGTGGAGAGAGAGAGAGACGCGAAATTCGAATCGATGAGTTTTGATCTCGACGAGAGAACAGAAGAATTCAATTTCTTTCCAATATTTCTTTTTCCACGACGAAAAACGATTTAATAATTTGACCAATTTAGAGGCCATTAATTCCGAGCGATTTAAATATAATGGTGACTTTTTTTATAAAAAATGGAATGGCAGTGGAAACTTGGAATAATATTGCATTAAATTCTCAATTGCAACTAAAATCTTATTGATCCATTAATTCGAATCATGAGATTTTTAAACTATTTTACCTAAATCCGAATAATTGCTATATTTTTTATTTTACACGTTATAGATAATATGTGCAGTTAGATGTGTGTTTAAACTATTATAGGATTCTCTTCTCATCGCACCATAATTCAATAACTGTTATTAGCTTCACATTTTTTTATTAGAGGATAATCATTTCAATTTTTGACAAGAAAAATTGCTCTGTTTGCCAAACATGCTCATTACCTACCAAACATGATGACAAATCACCCATAAATTAAATAAATATGTAATAATCACGTTACATTGTAACTGAAGAGTATCTTGAGATAAAACGTCCAAACAAAAAATACAACGGAAAAATAAGAGAAGATTGCCGCACGAGCTATGAGTGGTTTGTTTGTAAAATAAAATTATCTAATGAAGAATTGTGATACGAGAGAAAATCGGTTATTTTAGAGATTGATAAAAATGAAAGAGACAAAGATAAAAAATTAAGACCCAAATAGATTAGTTGATTCAAAATGCCACGAGTCGACGGCCTATTATCTATCTAGATTCGTAATCAATCACATGCTCTGTATACTTTAATTAACTTTAACTAGCTGTTTTGTTAACATATATATAACTTTCATACTAATGTTTTCCGTTTTTATTCGTAAGCTTACTTTATAGTTATTTTGTTTCCTTTTTTTTCCTCTTTCTGTCATTCAATCTTATTATTATTGTTAATTTATATTATTATTGTTAATATTATTTATATATTGTCAATGCTAAATATTACACATGTATAAATATCTTCTCTAAATAATGCGAGAAAGAAAAATTAATCGTGCGTAAGATATGTTTCATTAGAACAAAAATATAATTGCAATTTTCTCACAATAAGAAAATAAAGAATATCGATTATCCTTTATACAAATTTTTAATGCGACAAATACAATGCATCAAATCATAGAATTTACATACAGAAGTTATTCTTGTGATCGAGGAATAATTTTCGCGCCTGCAAATAATCTTTCTACGGCAGTTTAATACGCATATGTATATATGGTGACCTTCCCATAGGCGCACCCAAAAGCGTATATGTATAAGTAATTGTTATCCTTTATCAGCGTGTATTCAAGATATATGTAATTATAATCTGATATTATTAAATATAATTAAATATACTGATATAATTAAGAGATATCAGTTTTGTCTAATTTTAAACATTGCATAAACTACAAGAAACAAGTAGTACATAAGTAGAATTGTTTTCGTATCTGTAGTCGAATGATAAACGATAGAAAACATAAATATTTATTATTTGCCTATGTAGATAACATATCATGTGATATTCAAATATTTCTTAGACTTAGATTAAAATATATTTGTATTTATTTTATATTCCTTGGTTGATAATTTAATTTTTTGACTTTTGTAATCGGCAATAAAAGTATAAACGCGAAAATTACAAGAGTAAGGTACAAAACTATAATACTAATACAAAAATTTAATACTAATAATAATAAAATAAGAATGTAATAAAAATTATTATTATTATTATTTAAAAACGTGAAAAACGAATAAGCGCGCGAGTATATTTTCTTACAAGAATACAGCTGATTTAATTATTCCTATATTCTATTTTAAAGATAAAAGATAGCAAAAGTTATTTGCAGATCAATCGATTACGATAACAAATTACGACGATTGCACTGCACATTACGATCTCTTAACGTTATTATACGTTTAAACGCGCGTCCGTCGTCCGTTTTCGCGAGTAGTATATTCGATCGGTAAGCAGAATGCAGGCGAACCCGAGAGCAATTAATGCCATATTCCACTGCTCTCGACGGCAAATGTTTACGACGCGGAGCCGCGCGGCGCGGCGCGGCGTGGCGGCTACAATTAATTCGAGTCGAGTTAAGGCTGTAAAGAGTACATACCTGGCAGCGAACCAAGATGTTATGCTGCAAACGTGTACATACGACGAAGTTATCCGGATTTTCGTCCGACGTGCGGACCAACTTACCGTACAGCGGACCGGTGGACAACGGCCTCATTTGCCGGAGTTACCCTTTCCCCACCCCGCCAAACTGCTCCAACAATGCCCAACACCCGGCAGTAATAGCGCAATAATGCCGTAGCTAAACCGTACGGTATAAAAAGAAACCGAGTCAACGGAGAAGCCGGCTTGGCTCATAGTCAAATGGCACTCACGTTGCACTCGTGAATATCCATCGGACTTCATCTCGTCCGATGGGCGGACTCTTTAATCTCAGACGAAGTACGCTCGTTCCTTTCGGTCGTGATGCAGAGAGAGATCACAATTAAATCGATTTGTACGTTATTTTTATTTTATTGATTCTTGTAAATTCTTGTATTAGACAATATTAATCGACAGTAACGTAGGCAGTAATTCTTTCGGTGATTCAAACACAAATCGCGAAATTAATTAATATAAAGATATGAATACATTCTTTTTTTTTTAGAGAAGCGTATATCTTTTCGAGAAGTTAAATGTCCTCCTTTAATCATTTAAGTACTATCTTTGAAGCGTTGAACAACGAATATCGCTGAAGATGAGCCGAAACGTTCGAACGCATTTTTGTTGCATGAACTCAGTTTAAATATACCGAGACACGTACCTACAACTGCGTCGACTCTCAATATCCTTTTTTTCCGTTAATTTGTTTAAATTGTCTTTTCGAGAGTCACAGTTTAATCTTAATTTTGTTATACCTTTCTCTTGCTCGTGCTCTAATTTAATAAAAAATTTATTAGGAATAATTTATTCATTTTTAGTACAAATTTATTGTATATTTATTATCATTTAGTTATTTAATCCTTTCGTGCCTGGTGGGACATATAATCCCAGCACTTAAAAAATTTATATCTTCTACAAAAATAAAGATAACGATATGTTTCTAGGCTCATTTTAAAGATAAAGAATATTGCACTTTATGTTATATTATATTTCAATCTACATTTATTTTATTTTATATTATATGTTAATAAGTATTAGTTATTTTTATACAAAACTTGGTAAACATGATAATAAAATAGTATATGCAAATGTATATGCAAAAATACACGTTTTTAACTTTTTCGTTTTCGAGAAAAAAATTCCAAAAGTTGCGTACTTTTGGGAAATACCTCCTTAATAAAAATACATTTAATCAAATAGTTAGCTTTAAATACTCAATTTGTCAGCTTGAAATTTGTAAATAAAATTTAAAGAAATGACAATTCTGCCATTCTTCGGATGGAAAAAGTAATATTAATATTAATAATAGTATATTGTAAAAAGAATATTTACGTGTTTATAAATTTTCTTTGAGATGAGATGAAACAGAAAGAAAGAACGATGGAATAAAAACATAATTGTGTACCTAGACAAATCAAGTGTACAAGGCCAATTTGTGGGTAAACCTCCATGTATGTACATTATTTATTAAGGCTAGACACGCACGAGAATAGAAACGTAAATTTCTGCGCTTTCCGGAGCGGAAAGAAAATTTTCTTCAGAATTTAGAGAAATTCGGCTTTAATAAATCCGCGTCGTCTGCTCGTGTAAATTAACGAGCCCACGCAAGCGAAGTGCGTGGAATTATTCGCCGTTAGTTCGGTGCCGGTTTCTACAGGATTGTCCAAACGAAGACGAAATGCAGGTGCGCGGCATATGAATTATCATCCTGATGATTCGACTATTAATAGATTAATAAGCATGACAAAGGAATCTGAAAATATCAGTTCCCTTACTTTTCCAGTCGTTTTACCTTTGTTTTTAATTCTATAAAAATAAATATTATTTATGAAAAGAAGTGTCTCTACATTACATGGTAATGGTACACATACTTTCTCTTAATATGATTCTATTCTCTTATATAATACCGCATAATATTAAAAACATACGATATTATTATACGTTATATATTTGATATATTTTGATATCACATTTAATACATTTATATATTTAATGCATCATATATAATAAGTTGATTTACGGAAATTATAGAAGGAACTAATTTTTATAATACAATGCATAATATTATTATAAATATATGTATATGTATATAAAGAAAAAATGTTCTTCTAGAGAAGAATATCTCAATTTAATATAAGTACTTGATACGAATGAATAAACAATTAATTTAATCAAATTAAGCAAATATGTGAAGATATAAAGTAGGAAGTGAAATTAGAAGATAAGAAACAATTTATTTATTCTATGACATTAATGTATTTCATTCATCTCTAGAAAAATGCATTCTTAATGGCGTATTAATTTTGAAGCAGCCTGTAAAAAATCGACTCTCGAAACTTTACTTCCTGGACGTTCGTTACGAATGGCCGAGTGTCCGACTGACCGTGAGTGTTGTGCGAAAAGAACATCGTGCTGAAACTGAATTGGACTTACAAGCAGAAACTTACGAAATAAATAAAGAACTGTGTAGTTCTACGCTATGCTCATTACCTAAATTATTATATCATAGAGATAGTTTATTTATATATAATTGGATTCACACGGACAGTTCTCAAAATGTATATTCATGTTACATACAAAAATTTATAATATATATGTTATGATTAAAGCCTAAAGCACGAGCGCTCCTAGGATTGACTGATTAACGTATGGAATAATATATTATTTTTTTTATCAAAATGCTTGGTTATATAGCAACATTAACCAGTCAATCCTAGGAACACCGGGCTTTAACATCATTTACGCGCGAATAATAAAAAAGAGAGTAACAGAAACATTAAGTATCGCTTTAAGCATTAATTATCTTAATAACTTATTGCACGATTGTGTCATGTCACCTCGTCTTAATAACCATGATAAGTAATTCTGCTATAATTCCTTTAATTATTATATAAATTATGTATACAAGTATATGTAAAGTGAATTTTTATAACTACAGAAATGTTATATTTTATTTTATAAAATAAAAAAATGTCACAGTTGGTATTTACAAAAGTTATGATTCAGGAATTAAACTATTTTCAACATTAACTGAAAACATAAAAGACGTATATTAAGCGAATACTTTTAATGTGTTGATAAATAAAGCCAAGAAATAAATTTAATCGAATTTTCTTCTTTCTATAATATCTTCATAAAGTTCGGAAGTCACTTTGAGATTAGTTTGGATTTGGTCCGCGAGTATATCAGGAAAAATGATGCGTGACGAATAACTAATACTTAATTGTAAGCATAATTAACTTTATTATTTAGAACGTGATTATCTTCTTGCGCAACAGTGCATTATCTCAAGAGGAAGATACAATTATATCTGAATGACGCATCGCGAATGAATGCCCGAGATAAATGTCTAACACCAATCGCCTTGTGTCTCCTGATTCTCATCAGGTAACAAATTCCACGAATCTTTGGAAAATCAAAAATACGAATGTTCCTTCGTTGAGAGCCTGGCGGGACGACGCGACGATCTCGCCTCGCACGCCACGCACAAGCCGGAGTCACCCACTTGACTCGGACATCGCATATCCGCGGGCTCACCTAGTCATTTGGTGCGAGCACTCGACCGCGGACGTATTCCGGCCTCACTCTGCCTCGTGTTCGGCGAACAGGTTCAAGATTCGACATTGCTGCGATAACACGTGCACCCCGGGATGAAGGACATACGCGAGCAGGTGAGTCCCACGTGGAGTTGGACGCTCGTGAGAATTATCCTTCCGTAAAGCCTTTGGATGCAATGGAAGGAGATTCAAGTCGCTCCTGTTGGCGTGGTCGACGCATGGACGATGATTCAATCGACGTTTGAGGGAAATTGATAGAATTCATTCCTCGACAAGATTATCAATTGATTCGCAATTATTGAACTTTTTCGGTAGCGTAACGATGAATCTTTTAAACAAATTTTTATTTATGTCATTTTAAGAGTTACAGATGATAAGAATAAATATGACTTTTTTATTATTAAAATTTTTGAAATTGATTTAATATATCCTTTAAGAGAAAACTTTAATAATGATAATAATGAAATATCCTCAAAATATAAAATATAACTTTTGTATTGCGAAAATGTGAATCGATAAATATTTTTAAAAAGTGTAATTTTTTTACAAAAGATACATATTTTTAATTCTCTTATAAAATGTTACATTTACTTCTTAATATCGAATCATTACATTTGTATACTTTATCAAATCAAATTTTATTGAAAAGTTGTGGAATTGTATATATTTTCAAATTTACTCACATTTCTTCAAAAATATTCGAAATATTAAAAAGTTTAATCGTACTAATTGTTTAATATAGAAATCTCATAGTGATCTCTTATTTATATCATTTAAAATTTACTCAATTAATTTATATAGAATACTTAGAATATATTTAGAAATTATACAGAAAAATGATATAAAAATCCACTAAAATTCTAAACGAGATTATTTGCCACATAACAGTATATATGCATAGAGTTTCCTTACAAAGATTTTTTTAATATTCTCTACGACTGATATTTGAAGTCAGTGGCATGATTTAAGTTCTTAACGATATAACGAGCTTCTATATACGATTGCATCAACGAACTGAGAAATGAGGGTACATACACAATGTAGTCGTTTAACTACCAGCATCACTGGAGTTCATGTCACACGATTGACATAATCGACTAGACCTCTGGTTCGGAGGTCAGTCATCTTCGTGCTCGAATAATCTGTCGTTCCATCGAAATGTACTGGCATCAATTCGTTGACGACTTGAAATTTTCGTCTTACTTTTACTTTTGATCTTGTTATATGATATTTACGATTATATTTTTGCATTACCTGTTATGGAAAATTAATATATATGTTATTTAAATTAATAATTCCAATTTAACTCTTTCTTTTCTAGTTCTACCGTAACAAGAAATAATACCTCAATAATTTACAATGATAAAAAAATTAAGAAATCGGTGTTTTTTAATACTTGAATATTTTCAAGCCAATTTCTTAAATTATTCCTTTCTAAATATTATCAGTTTACAGTTACAATCCTTTATTTGAACGTTGTAATAATTTTTTATTTTCAATAATAATATCTATATAAATCTGAAAACAAGCAACATAAATATGTGTGTACATACATACATACATCAAAAGAAAAATATTAAAAAGTATGAAGTTATTTTTCATGCAAATTGTACATTTTTTCTTTACGGGAAACTATAATATAAAGATAAAGAAATAGTTAAACTTTTTTAATAATTATATATACGTGCATATAATTGCGAAATATTGATAATTATCCTTTTATAATAACTGCTTTTATGATAATTACGCAATTGTTTTGAAAAATTTTGAATGTCAGAATTAGCCCCCCCCTCTACGTTTATGAGAAATTTTTATTAGGTAATTATTATTTTAAGAAATGAAATTCAGAAACTAAATCATAATCGAAGAAGTTGAAGACTTGGGTTATTATCAAATTGTGTCTTATCGCTTGACCATTATGATCCGAAGGATGTCATTCTCTTGATACGTCTTTTGACATGAAATTTTGGCTATTTTTAAACTTTAATGAAGAAGACGAATGGGACAACATATTATCGCTATATGTTTTATATATTCAGATCAACAGACAAAGTCAACGAAAAGTTTGTTTCAATAAAAAAAAGGAAAAAGTGCTCTTATGTCCTAATTTTTGATTTTCCATGCTTTATGTAGCAAACACAATAGATAACGTGTTTTATCACACGAAGAGATCCACACATATTAAGCAATTAAATATCGTTCTCCAACGAGAACGTCTTTCATATAAAAAGATATCAAAAAATATTAGAAAATAAAAGATTTTGGCACATTTCGAACTTTCCGTATTTCTGGAAGAAGACTAATCATAAATTGAAACTCGTGTAAATGTTTTAAAGACGTTTTAATTGCTCGAGACGATACGATTACGAGAAAAAGATAATGTTGCCTAAGAATTAATGAAAGGCGATTATTCTGTGTTGTATTATTATGCTTTATTATGCGAATTCGGTGATATTCACATAATTAAGGAACGGATGTTTTTGCGTTAAAGGTATCGCGCGCAAAGTCTTTCTTATCTTATAACATTCTCTCTGTAAGTGGAACTTTCTGCAATAAAAGAGAATACGGAGGCTTTAAGACTACTATTTTTCTTTCTTTTTTTATATATAAAGACTTTCTTCCAGAAATTTGATGCGTAGGCAACGATTTTAATAAATTTTCAAGGAATCGCACGAAAGAGAGAGAGAGAGAGAGAAAGCGTTTTATTTTTGGACGAAAGAAGAAATGTGTTTACAGTGAAATACCACGCAGATAATAATTTATCGCGTGAAACATCCTACTCTCTGATCTATGACCTATTTTAATCTATATCATTCATCATTCTCGACGTTATTTTAATTGTAGCGTCTAGTCGTTTACAATAACAAATGTTAATTGCATCGTTGAAACTATAGAACGTCCGTAGTTTTGACACGCATTTCAAAATACTTTTACTAAAAAGATAAAATTACAATAATTTTCATTGATACCATTGATATTAGTCATTTTTATAGAGTTAAGAATTTTATATAATAACATTTCGTTGAAGTATCATTTAATAGACTAAATGTATATACATTGCTGTAAATATTTTTACACGTTTTTAAATACCGTAAAATAAATACGTAAATTGAGATGATGGGACGCGTGGCTCCATGCTAACGCGAATGATTAGTAATAGAAGTCTTAGATTTAAATTCCAGTGATCCTCATCCCGTATATACCTCATTTTATTATAGTTGTAGCGTCTGTCGATCGAAAACCGAGCTTTTCGTAATCGATAGGTAATCTAAAAAAGGAGGAAAATAAGACTGACAATGAATGAACAGGGGGGAGTTTGAACGGCGGGTTTCGCTGAGGATTCCTTAGTATTATACATTCCCAAAAAAAGTATTTTACGTTTAAAGTAATTTTTTCTATAATCTCATATTCTAAGCTTACTGTTTACACAGCAAACATAAATACTCTTGTTTACTTGTGTACTATTTTTTTCTCAGAGGAATTCTTTTGAGATCAATATAAGAGTAAAATCCTCTAAGATTTAAAGTATATTCCACGTATATCAAAATTATTTTTTTTTGTGGAATTATGCATATATAGAATCCAATAGTATCCAGATAGAACAAAAATTATAACGACATTATATTGACATCAAAATAACATTAAAATAGCGATAAAATGACATATCTACTAATGACACTTTGAAATTATTTTAATATTTTTTGTGACTTCTTGTTCTACTTAAATACAAGTAGTTTTATAGTAATTGCTCTATAATTATTGTTTTTCTTTAGAAATCACTCAAATAAAACAATTCTCACATTTTTTATTTTAAATTGAATTTTATTTGAAAAGAAATGTGTTTACAGTGAAATCCCGCGTAGATAATAATTTATCGTGAAACATCCTATACTCTCTGACCTATTTTAATCTATACTGTTCATCATTCTCGACGTTATTTTAATTGTAGCATCTAGTGAATCTAGTTTATAACACAGATGGCTGAAATTAATTCGAAATAATGTAAGCGACCTTGATCCTTCGCCCTGCGAGACGAGGGCGAACGACGGGTAATGAACACCCACGCGCTCATCCCGCAATTCCATTCTATTCCTATCCACGCGATTCAGCGCTTTCGCGGGCGACTTGAGTCACTCGAATATACGGACGAAATTCCCGAAAAAGCGATGTCGACGACAAGGGGGGAATGACGTAGCCCACCCACCTGTCGATGACGACTAGCCATATGCTATTTTCGGGATGCGCTTCGCATAACTTTGCGTTAATGCACGCGGTATGCCCGCGCGACTTTGGCTACCAAATTCGCTCGATGTGCTTATATGTGCTTTAAAATTTCTGTGTTCACAAGCTATCAATTCAAAAGAATCGACATCACAAAAATCATTTAACTCTGTATATGTATGCTATATGATATAAACATAAATATTAATTATTTTTCATTACTTTATAAATTTATTTTATAAAAGAAGATATATATATATATATATATATATCCTAATCAATAAATACATTAATTAAATGTTTGCTAAATAAGATATGTAAATAAAATAAAATATATGTATATATGTTTCATTATTTTTTACTATATTAATATATCTAATCAGAAAATGTGCGTAACAACGATTGCGTAACTTATCTAGTTATGATGATAAAGTCTCTTATCATCGTAACCGGAACTATTTTTCCGAAGAACTATGGAAATCAAAAGAAAAATAAATTAAAATCATCAATTGTAATCTTTGTCGCATTATCCTGTAAAATTTGTATTGTCTGGCAATGTAATAAAATTATAATAAAACATAAAATATTAATATCGTGATAAACTTTGTTAAATTTCATAACTTTTCCAAGAAATTATTTTTTCTTGTGCTGCTGCTATTTTAGTAAACATTTGATATGATTCACATACTGGATAAATCATGACATTATGACAAACAATCAAGTAAAAAGGAAATGTGCCAATATACGGTCAAGGATCTTTTGTGCCTAATAATATCTTTTGCGTGTATTTATATTTTTTGCTTAGCAAACTACTATCTGCACCATTACTATCGAACTTGAAATGCAGTCTCAAACTAAAATTATCATATAATTAAATATAATTATATAATAAAATAGAATTAAATTAATAATTTAAATAACACCGATCCTAATACATATGTAGTATGACATGAAATTTCAGAAAAATCTCTAATATATTGACAGAAGAATTAAATAGTATATTCATGAAAATGTGATTGAGTCTAGTGTGAGGAATTATTGTCAGAGACAAAGATGAAAATATTTTATCCGTCTATCGTTTCTTGCGTCTTCATTAAATTAACTATCATTTCAAGAAAAAGAATGATTGATGTATAGCTGTCAATAAAAAGATCGATGTGAAATCTCTCTTTGTTCGATTACAACAATTCGAAGGCCAGAGCTCAGATGAGGGCAACACAAAGCAGAAGAGCAGATATCATTGTCTTAAATAAAATTGCTACTGCGTCGAGCAATATTTCCCCTTTATCGCAGGAAATGCATTATTGCGACAATGATGTGTATTCCGCCGTAATCAAAACGTAAAAATTGCACACATAAATTGCAATTTTTTTCTTAGATACGTCCGCGAGCGGGCGGATCTGGTTGCGCGAATGTCCTCCGCCCCGTAGCGTCTTTACTGCGATGCGTTTCCGAGTCGTCACCGGGCGAGGAAAACGCCGTAGTTTTGGATCGAATGACAAGCACGGGACTTCCTATGATCGCGAGAGATGACTTTCGGCGATGTTTACGACCGCCGTTGAACGCCGATATCCCCGCAGCTATTTCGAACGCTAAAATACGGCGCGCTTGGCGCACCTTTCCCCGACTGTCTACTATATAATACCGGAAACGTTTCGTTTTCATACCAGTCTTTGCGATTTTCAGGCGGATGCAACTCTCTTTTTTTTCTTGGTGGTCTTGTCAGTCCCCTAAACGTCCGTTTGATCATAAAATTAGTGAATATACGAGAAAAAGAATGGACGTACGTCCCGGCTCTTGGGGCATGGCTCGTAAAATTGTCTTGCGAATTAATTGCCGCACGAAGTGACGTCTCGCTTTCATTTAATGGCGTTTTGCAATTACGGAATGTCCGTAGTTTTGATACGCATTTCAAAATACTTTTACTAAACAATAACAAACTTTTACTAAAACAATGAAATTATAATAATTTTCATTGATACTATTGATATTAGTCACTTTTATAGAATTAAGATTTTTATATAATAACATTCATTGAAGTATCATTTAATAGATTAAATATATGTACAAATTGTTGTAAATATTTTTACACGTTTCCAAATACAAAAAAATAAATGCGTAAATTGGGATGACGTGTGCCTCCGTTCTAACGCGAGAGATTAGTATTGGAAGCGTCCTGGGTTTTCAAATCTCAGTGATCCATCATCCCGCATATTCCCCATTCTAGTTCGAGCGCTACCGATTCAAAATCGACTATCCTTCTGGAGGAAAACCGGGCTTTTCGTAGCTGATAAGCATCTAAAAAAGGGGAGAAACAAGTCTAAATGACGCGAGGCATCTGAATGAGATGAACTTCGCTGAGAACGCTTTAGCATTAAAGAATTATTCATACATAGAAGGATTTACATGTAGTTTTCATAGGTTACATATATACAAGTTTTTTGTACATATACCTGGTATATGTACAAAAACAGAATATAGTTCTCATCACTTCCATTGGTTTTTTGAACGGTTAATTAATAGAAATCCAGTGCTTAATTGGGCACTTCAATACAATTATTATCATCTAGTGTGGCTTCCTAATGTTACACTCTGCTTCTCCATAAAATTTGAGTTTATGACCATCTTTTTTTTTATTATGTTTATTACAATCTTAAACTCTGCTATTTAAATAAGTAATACGATTGACATATGCAAGACTTGTGTTGAGATTTAAATCATTATCTAAGCTCAAAAGAGAGGACAATTACAAATTTATTTTATACTATTATAAAGTTAAGTCGTGCAGTTTATTACGCTTAAGGCGTCTTATGTCTTGTTCAGTGTTTAGAAGTTTAATGGCTTCCACGTTGATGTGCTTACATAGCCTTCTTTTATGTAATAAAGCGTGTTCTTTAATGACTTCGGTGACGTACTTCAGGTCAAGATTTCTGTGTAAATTATCGTTCTTTTGATACTATCTTGCATTGCACATATGATATTGAACACGTCGAATAATTATACCATTTTTATCTTCTGTATACAACCCCAGAGTTGGATATTATACGTTCAGATTGGTCTTATGATCATTAAATAGCAATCTTTTGTTGTAGAAATGTAACTGTGATTTTCTTCCTAGTAACCAATGCATTTGTCATATTTTTAATCGAATTTATACCGCTTTTTTCTGTATGTGTTAAACGTGCATCCAGGTACATATTTAAATACTTAGCTGAATTGCTTTGTGATGGCACACATTAAATCTACATGTCGTTGTGCAAATGTGACATGAGTGGATTTTTGCTTATTGAGCTTTATTTTCCAATCCCGCATCCAACTTGCGCGGTTTAATCTATTCAGAACATTTTGAAGATCCTCCGTGCTTTCAAATGTGATTTATTTACAGCTAGTATCACTGTTCCAGACAAGAAACTTTTGTAATAAATGCACAATTATTGCTTCTTTCCATTCACAGCATTTCGCAATAATGTCATAAGATGATTCTGCAAAACACATATCTTTTGCTGAAAAAGAATTTTATAATTATCAGTTATGAAGCAGTGTTGAAAAAATAAAAAATAAAAATTTCTTACTATTACTTGAATAATAATTGTACACTTTTATGCTGTAACAATTTTTAACAATTTTTATAATAATTACAAAATTAATTTCTGAAATGTATTCAGTAATAATTTTGCTAAGATGATTCGCTCTAATTATACAGTTATATAAAAATTTATTTTAGGCATCAATTTTTTTTCAATCAATTTAAAGATTGCTATATGTTACAATAATTAAATTTAGAATTAATGATGTTAAAAGTTAGATTTAGACTTATTCCACAATATATTATATATTATATTTAAAAATTAAAATGTAGCTACAATTTTTCTGCATGCGTTCCTATCTGAATGCGTCATCAGCATATGTTGCAATCATGATGCTATCTAAAGGTATAACAGCAGTGTACAGCAGATATAAAATAAATGGGACATTATCTTGCGATACACTAGCCTTGATTTGATAAAAAGCTGACTTAAAATTCTCATGTGTTATTACTAAGCTACGGTTAGTTTGATATGATTCGAGTAAACGACAATAATTGCCTGATTTACTTAACTTATAGACCAGACCTTCGTGCCACACTTTGTTAAATGCTTGTGCGACGTCCAAAAATATGGCAAAACAGTATTTCTTTTCCTCAAACGCCTTTTCAATTGTAATAATCTGACATAAAAATATTTGATATATAAACTCATGAAAATTGAATATTTTATAATCCAATATACAATGCATGTCTACTGTTGACAAAAAGTTTTTTTTCTATTTCTTGGCGATTTTGTCGGACCTCTTAAACGTTCATTTGATTATAAATCAAAGCGAATATACTGAAAAAGGAATAGATGTAGATCTCCCGGCTCTATGGAGGCTCGTAAAACTGTTCCGCGAATTAAATGCCTCGCGAAGTGACGTCTCACTTTCGTTTAACGGTGTTTTGCAACTACGAAACGTCCGTAGTTTCGACACGCACTTGCATGTGAGATAACATGGAAGCTTTGCCAACTAGCATGTGGGATTATATATACCGATATGTGAATCACAAAACTACGATATACATGGCACTCGCCGTTGCGCAAACAACATTTTATTTATATATAATTTATTTATCTTACATGTCTTAATGATATGTCGCGCGCGCATGATAACGCTGATTATTAATCAAAATAAATTTCTGAAAAAATTGGATAAAATTGTCGTGCCAAATGGAGAAATAAAGCAACGCGACTCAACTCCGAATGTGTGATTATTAAGAAAAATATTTTTTCGAAAGCTGAAGATAAATAGCACCACAAATGAGAAAACAAAGCGATTAAGATACCAATAATTAAGATATCAATTATTAATAATTGAGAGAAACACAAGTTTTTTTTATATATATTCTGTCGATATAAAAAATTTTTTTTTCCACGTCGTGGATTAATCTTACGACGTTTAACATAACATAATGCGTGTCGGACCATCTTAACAAAACAATATGTCGCATTCTTTTACGAATGTATATACGCATGTCGCAATCTGATTACATTGGCGCTGACGTGCCGCAAGGAATGAGACGGATGTAAACGGAAAAACGCAGGAACTCGGAGCGTCCGTTTGCCCTTTGAAGCAGGCAATGCTCGTGGTTTATTCTTAGGCGTCTTTATCGGTCGCGGTTGTATTTATAGAAATGCAGTCTATCACTCAAAATATCGCGGTGACCGACGAAACTACGACGGATCGGTCAGATGATCAGACGATCGGAAAGGAAATTTCTTTGAACTTCGAACCGCCGGCCTTCGATTGTGGCTTATCTCATTCCGGCAATAAATCGAATAAACGTTCGTTATTCGCAGTTATTCATTCAAATTTTACTATATAGTGATTCGCAACGAATAGTATTAATATTTGCGAATAAAGAGATTGTAGATCATCATTTCGGGAAACGGATGAATGCGTCAATTTTGTGAAGATCGATGTTCCATCGCACATTTATATATTATGTCGTACATTTCCTTTTAATATAAATCTGTTTTTTTATTTATAAATATAGAAAGGGAAAGCGGTTTCACATTATCTTTTATTTGTTTCGCGCTTGTACTGAAAAAAAGACACGATATTTTAAAATATTTATTTTATTAGCTTATAAACTAATATATACATACATAATAGATATACGCTGTATATATGAAAATGGCAAAATATTGTTTATATACTAATTATGCGATTAAATTAAGTTTCAGAAAAATGGCTACGTCGTTTTGGAGGACTTCTTTCGATCGGAAGAGATCGAAGAATTGAGAGCGTGTGGAGAAGAATTTACGAATAAATTACCTCCTGAATCCGAACGAAAAATATTTAATATGCTAGAAATACAACAGGTAATATGAATATAAATAATGGTGAAATTTAAAAGCGTAAGGCATAATATTAATTTGATGATTTAGAATCGATCAGAGGTGACTTCTATAACATTCCTTGCAAATATTCACATGTAAATACTTGAAAACAATTTTTATCATGGAAGGTAGATATACACAACGAATAAAATTTGTAAAACGACAAACTATATTTTCATTAATTTTCACATGTTGTGTACTGTGAATGTTATATAAATGAAACTTAATACTAATGCTAATGAAAATATTATTTTTTTTTATATAATTATATGATCTTGTTTCAGAATAAGGATCAATATTTTGTGAATAGCGCTAATAACATAAGTGTTTTCTTTGAGACTGAAGCTCTAGAAAAAGATGGGAAGTTGAAAGTTCACCCAAGAGTGTCGTTAAATAAAGTAAACTATTTCAAAAATGCAATACTTCTAGTAAAACTAATTCCCACTAAAGTATTTTGAAATAATTTTAATCATTTTATGATGACTTTATAATTTCTAGGTAGGCCACGCTCTTCATTGGTTACATCCTACGTTCAAAAAATACACGTTTGATGAGAGAGTGAAAGAAGTTGCTTTCCAATTAGACTATGAGGAACCAGTGGTGTGTCAGTCAATGTACATTTACAAGAATCCTGGAATAGGCTCGGAAGGTAATTAAATAATTCTTACATGCATTGAGTTACACTTACATAACGAGAATTAAATAAAATTAAAATGTATGTACTATAACACAAGCACAGCATCTAATTACTGTAACATTATATCGAAAACAATAATTATTTCCTTGCAGTTATGATGCATCAGGACGCATCATATTTATATGTCGAGCCGGAAAAACTCGTAGGTTTCTGGATCGCATTGGAGGATGCAACGCTAGAAAACGGATGCCTATGGATTGCCCCGGGTTCACATCAAAGTGGAGTGCATAGGCGTTTTATGAGAAATAAAGATCCGAATGCTCAAGAGGTATTAATTTTCGACAGAGCGGCACCCTGCTATCCGTTAAGTAATTTCAGACCAATACCGGTATGCAAAGGAACCTGTATTCTTATTCACGGCCAAGTGGTCCATTTTTCTCATCCAAACAAGAGCGAAACATCGAGACACGCTTATACTTTTCATGTGATTGAAACGAAACATGTGTCCTACTCAAAGGAAAATTGGCTTCAACCACCTGCTGAAGGTTTTGCGAATCTTTATAAAAATTAAGTATCTATAACATATAATATTAATTTTGTTATTGTTCACTGTTTATTACGCAATCTTATTCTTTATAACATTCGTTTCATTTCTCACTGTACTCACTGTAAAAAATGACATAAATTCATATACAAGAAATATTCATATATTAGAAAAATAAATTAAATTCTTCTTAATCTATGCAACTATATAAAAATATCGATAATATCAATGAAAAATGTTACATATGCAAAATTTTCAGAAAATTTGTATTAGCTTTGGTACAAAATAGATGCATAAAAGTTTATTTTTTTCTCAAATAATATATTTTGTGCATGTGCAAGCATATAATTGACGAAAGAAAATTCCAAAATACTTTTTACTAAAAAAATAAAATCACAATTTTCATTGATTTTATTGATATCAGTCATCTTTATAGAATTAAGATTTTTATATAATAACATTTCGTAAAGTAGCATTTAATATGCTATGTATATACATTTTTGTAAATATCTTTACACGTCAAGTTCTAAAATAAAAATACAAAATATATGCAATTATGTTAGAGCAGCTAATGCACAGAAATGCGAACTTAATTCTTATTAAGCTGCCTTAATCAAATCTTTAATAGTTCTTTTTTTAATTTAACATAATAATATATATTCAAAGGTGTCACATCAAGTGTTGTTCTCTCTGTGTCAAAAATATATTTAAATTTTCTTGTAAAATATGTAACATTTGATGTTTCATATAATCTTCAATCTGCGCCAGTAACCTAAGACAAAAAATGTAAAAACATATATAAAATATGTAAAATGATGTAACATAATGAACTATAATACTATAATATACAGTACTAATAGATTGACACAGAGTAATCACGTGGGTGATTTTTGCACTCTAGCAGTGAAAAAATAAAGCTCAATAAAGCTCAATAATTTTCTTTATTGATTGAGAATCCATCCAATCTATTTTTTAATTTCTCTTTACGTTAAAATAAAATATTAAGTCTATAACTACATAATGATATCAAATACTATAATAAAACGTAGAATAATTAATATATAATACGTAGTAAATAATGACTTATAATAAATATTAAAATGAAAACATTAGATGATTGTGTATGTGTAAAAAGGAATACTAGATCCTATTTCCAGTCCTATTAAGAAAAAAAACTTACGTATTTAGATTCTGTCAGATCAATCACTTTTCTGGTAATTTCTGATTGCAAACATTGTACAGATGCTTGTGGTATTGATGATTCTACAGAATTGAAGGTAAAAGAATGTGCTATTCCTGCATTGTTGCCAAATCACTGTTATGAAATAAAAATAAAATATTTAATTACAAAGAAATAGAATTCTTATTAATATCTATCACACTTATGCATTTCAACTATTTATTAATAATATTAATATATTTGCGCGTACACGTATGTGTATGTGAAATTATATATACGTATACATATGTGTAACAAATCTCACCATATGTCATGTGCGTAATTGTAGACGTAATGGAAATTCTGGAACATTTTTTCCGTTCTCATTTCCTGTTCTGGGACAATCATTTTCCGTGATGCCTATTTTATCATGTAATTTTTTTCAGGTTTATCTCAGAAACATATTTCTTACACTTTTCTTTAAGTGTAATCTGAAAATATCTATTTTCAAATTCTTTTTCATATAACAATAATAAAATATTTTAATAATAAAAAATATTACCATAATAATATTGAACGTTTCAGTCATGAGATCGCTGCGCTTATCCATATTAACTGTTTGTACCAAATCGCTACTCTTCATCAAGATATATTCCACATCTTTCAATTGTCGGCCACCAACTGAAAAAAACATTAAAATTAGGCTCAAGTTACAAATTGTACTTCTACATATAGTTTTAAAAGGTTACACAAATACAAACATACTTGGTATATGTACAAAAACATCATGCAAATCCTTTAGAATGTATTCGACACGTCTTTGAAACGATTTATTAATAGTTGCTATTCAGTGTTTTATTGCACATTTTAATGTAGTTATTATAGTCCAGGATGGCTTTATAATGACATATCCTTTCCACTCTGTCTCTCCATAAGTTTCTGACATTTGCTTTGTGATAATCTCGAATAGAAAT
>JAJVSH010000080.1:736836-749683 GCA_021460005.1 Tetramorium alpestre | reverse complement strand
AAAAATAATTATATAAAGATGCTTCATAAATGTATACAAATATAAATGCATACCATATCTGTATCCACACTTTCCTTATTTTCTTTATTGGTATCTGTACCAATAGCAGTATCCAATTCAATATTCTTGTTATCGGCGTTCGATGACCTTCGGCAACACTCGTCCTAGAAGGACAACTAGACGAGCAGGGTATCGATCATGTAAAGCTAGGTTTATATTGGTCGTATCGCAACCTTAGAGCATATAGACATGAAGGAGGAATGGCATATGTTTTCCATGATCCGAAAGTGTGGTCGAGACATGGAGGTAGGAATATCTGGCGGGAGCATAAATGCTCGGGGGTGAAGCATGAGGCTGCTCTCCCATGGAGCGTATTTCGCGGAAGCGGAATCAGCTGATCGCCAATCACAGCATCGTTTCGACAAGATCTTTACTAGAGTTCGAGCAGAATAATCTCGTGATTGGCGATCCGCTGATTCCGCTTCCGCGAAATACGCTCCATGGGTGAGCAGCCTGAGACGTGGGAAGGTTGACCACTCAAGATGGCGACCATATTGGAAGGAGAAAGATAACTTCTGAAGTTCAGAGGTTATCTTTCTCCTTCCAATATGACCGTCGATCGATTTCTCCTTACCTCCCAGTTTATACCTCCCCCCCTCGTCTAAAAAAGTATCTTATGCTCATCGACATAAAACATGGACTGCGCCATCCATGTGTAAAAATGGTCGACAAAATGAGTGAGATAGGATTCGAAGACGGCCAATCTCTATCACTTTCTATTCAACGAAATCACGTATGTTAGAAAGAGAGAGAGATTGGCCGTCTTCGCATCCTATCTCACTCAGTTTTGTCGATCACATTGTGCATGTATGGATGGCGCAGTCCATGCTTTATGTCGATGCTTATGCTCCCTCCTGATATTTCTACCTCCATGGTGTAAGACAAGAGAACAAATGTACGAAATGACTACAAAAACAAGACAATTCATAGGTCCACAAAAAAAGGAAAAGACAACACTTTTACACATATTTTTGCTTCCCAAAAGAAAAGTATACAAAAATTAAATTTAGAGAATTTTTATAAATATTGTATACTTTTATGTGTAATGAAAAATTTAATCATTTGATATGATCGACATAGACATAGACATGTTTTATATTATACCACCAAATGGTGAGATACCACTTTATATTTTGGAGGATTGTATTTTGACCAGATTAGATTATCTAAGGCTTCTAAGTGAGGGATCTGCTAATGAATTTGATGGGAAATTCGAATATTTATTAGAAAATTCTGCTTATGATAAAATTGGACATTTTGTGTTACGGTAAGTACATGTCACAATTTTGTACAATAATTTTTAATAATTATAAAATACAACACAATTTGAACATTTAGAATACAATAAGTAACACATTAAATAATTGTGAGGATTCTAAAAATTTATATTCTGAATCTGTTGATGACATTATTTTTTGTTTTAGATTGTTAGCTTCTACATCATCAGATTTATGTATATATTGGACAGCCAAAGAATCATTGTTATTTAAGCATAGATTAGATAATATATCGCCTAGACAATTACTTAAATTACTGAAGCAAATTATTTGGAAATTGCAAGTGTTTAAAGATAAAAAAAATGTAATTGACACAACTGTGATTGAATTATGCAAATTCTATTCGCAGCCATTAGTATTTAAACATCTGATGTCAAATTGTCACAATTGCAATGACTTTCAATATGAAGGTATGAATACGGATAATAACATTTGTATACAAGAAATTTCCAAATAGGCTAATATTTCTTATATTACATTTCAGTGAGATTCGAGATAGTACCGGATTTGGTGAAAGAGAGAGAATTAATCCTTAACAATGGATATATTATCACGTACTGTTCAAACTGGAAAAAAGTACTAAGATCATTATTTAGTAATTATATACTTAGTGAAATAAGTATCATGAAGAAACAGGCACAACACACCATAAAATATGATCTTAGATTTCACATTTTAAATCAGAAAATTCAGACTTATCTCTTCAAAGAAGGTATTGCTCATGGAAACGTAACGATTGATAATATAGAGACGGAAACACAGAAATTCCCATTGTGCATGCAACATTTGCATTCTGTATTAAGAAGTAGACATCGTCTCAGTCACTATGCGCGTTTATACTACAGCCTTTTTCTAAAAGAAATAGGAATGACTCTGGAAGATTCAATTGCATTTTGGAGACAAGAATATTCTAAGCCACATACTTGCACCTCGGTATGTTCGCATAATTGGCAATCTAACGAAAAGAAATTCATATACAGCATCAGACATATGTACGGTTTAGAGGGATTACGGAAAAATTATAAGACGCCTGATTGTAATTTAATTTGTGTAAGTATAAAAATTTTCATGCACGTATCAAAAATTCTTTTATAATCTATACAAGCTTTATTATTAAAGTTATTTTCTCAAACATTGAAACTGTTACAGACTGGTATTAGTGGAGCAACGTATGAAGGTGGTTGCCCTTTCAAAGACTTTGATATGAGTGCGCTCAGAAATCTTTTGCGCGCTTCATTAACTGAAGACGAAATTGAAAAATTTTTAAGGAACGTATCTATTAAAGATCCAGAAGTTCTCTGCACTGCATTTCTGAAACTTGTACGCAAACACGACGTTAACGACATTGTCATCAAAAGTCCAGTACAATACTATCAAAGAATGACTAATTAATATCAATTTTAATTTTTTCTATTGAAAAATTCATATAACAATTTATATACTGCCTTTTTAGTCAGTACTTTTCATTGTTCAATTCATCTTGTTAAAAAATCAATAAATATTTTGTATATATTATAAAACAAAGTTATTGACATAGGTACATTATACTAAGCAATTATAAGTTACATTAAGTTATAAGGAGTCATTGTTTGCTGAATGATTGCAGAGCATCTTCTATAACACAATGAGTTACACCATCTCTAACCAATATAGCATGTACTCCAAGTTTACCAACTTCCACAATATTTCTGGCCTCGTCGTCAAAAAATACCATATCTTTATAATCAATGTGAGAACTCTTTTGAATGCTAAAAGCAATTTAAATTATACCTTTAAGTTATTGTGCAATATGATAATTCATACACATACCTTATACAAGACTTACTTAGAAAAATGTGTAACCTTGCTACCAGGAAATATTTCAACGTATTTGAAATATTTCTTCCAGCCAAATAGATCTAATAATTGTTTAGCTCCCTTTATTTCTGATGTACGTGAGGCCACACCGAGTTCGTATTCTTCTCCTGATAATTGTTTTAATACATCAGGTACATTGGGGTAGTGGCGTACAGTATGACCATGTGCATCTACTACTTTATTTTGTGCTCTAAAATATTTCTTCTTTGAAGTCTGACACAGATTCTTACAATATATTATTTTATTAGTTTTTAATACACGCACCCTCTTCTAAACGGCGGATCTACATGAGTGTCAACCCAAAATGGCCATAAAGTGTAATCTGAAATTTAATATTTTTTCCATTTTTTTCAGAAATCACATGCTGAATAATTCTCATTGCAACAAAGAAGAATAATTATTATGAATTAGTTCCACATCTAAGTTGCACGCAACATTTACGATTTTGCCTGTACCTAAGTCAAAGACAATAATTTTCGGTCTTCTCTCCATTTGCTTCAACAATCCTTAATTAAATTACAGAGAGATGGGCAGAATTAATCAATAATAAAATACTATCATCAATACGCGAAATTATTGCTTTCTCAGAAAAATAATGAACTCTTTTTTTTTTTTTTTTTTTTTGGGTATGTTTAACGTGCCTCAGCCTGACCCGAGTCTTATGCGGCTATTAGGCACTCCTTCCTAATTAATCGGTCCACACTATATTCTATAATTCGCCTTCCTATATCTGAGTGTGTATTTTGATTGTGTGTTGAGTATCTGTTCGTGTATGTCCGCAGTATTGAGCTCAGATCCGTGGGTTTGCTAGGCCCAACTGACTGTACGGATCAGCCAGTCTTGCTTAACCTTCAAAAATACTACGCGTTACAACACGTCCAAACTCGTTCGCCGCCAGTTCGCGACTATAATGAACTCTCATAATTAGAATAACCTAATTTCTCCTATTATCATAAGCACTTAATAGATGTCGCCTGATTAGATCACAGATGATATAATAAATAGATATCCAAAACGCGTGCGATTTTTAAAGGCGGCCACACACTTTCCGTAGACCTTTGACTATATAACCATGGACTTTTAGCGGCCTATCTTTTCCATGGAGGTAGGAATATCAGGAGGGAGCATAAGATGAAGAAGACTTTTCTAGACGAGAGGGGTATAAAGAGTTTTTTTATTAATAAATAATTTTAATCAAAAAACTTTGAAAACGTTACTTTAAAACGAATGTCTGACAAAGTTCAAATTTATATCACTGATATTTATTCGAATCCGAAATACGACTTTGTTATTTTAAAGATGTAATACGCCTTTCTTACTCGCACGTTTTCGATAAACAGTATGACAAAAACAGTAATTCAGCTAAATTTCAAGCTTATTTAAAAATTTAAATTGTCACCTTTCTTCAATTTTCGCTTTTATTTCATTTGAATAAAAAAATTTTACAGTTCTAAAGATAAATACATTTGATTCGTGTTAAAAAACCAGATTTTTACGGAATAATAATTAACACAATGACATAATTTAATACAAAAATACTTGAAAACTTTGATAATATCGCACGGAATCTTTTTTTCAAAAATTTTTAGTACTTTAATTTCTAATTTATTATTACATTTCATACTTCTATTGATAGAAAATTGTTCTTGAAAGAAAGCAGCTATACATATCATGAAATATTTCTTTATTTGTGCTGTACAATTTCAAATTTCGAAGATTTCGATTACAATTTCAGATCACAGTATATACAATAATAAAATAGTGTGTCTCTTTACATTTGTAATCTTATATACAATTTGTGCTAAATACGTAATTTACATCGGGACGGACCCTCGAAAAGAAGGCTATTGTTCGCGATTAAATCTTAAGAAAATAATTGAATTTCGCTCGTATCTCTTCTAATAAAAACTCAATGGTTTCGTTAATACGGCAGATGACATTTTAGCGATGGCAAAAGAATGTTACATATATGTGTATGAGATACTCTGGTTCGAAATTTCTGTCCGCGGGTGAGTGTCGGCATGCACTTTTGTCAGTTACTACATTACTACAAAAACTCAAATTAATCGATTAATATCGATGTTTTTTCAATTTTATCAATTGTAAGACATCGATATATTTTGTGATCGATTTTTTAACGATCGATTATTTTTTTCAACGTCGCCCATCTCTAGTGTCAAGACTGTCAAGCAGAATTAAGAGACCAATATCTCGAAAGAGGGAGCGTCTCGTTTCACCACGTTGCAATTGATCACAGTCACTCACAGCGACCGGTGCCTAAGTATTTTCTGCTGACCAATTGAAAGATTTTATTTTAGTTTGACCAATTAGCAACGTGATCAATTGGACCCCATTTCTCGAAAGGTGTTTTCAATTTCTATAAGACATACTACAATGACTTTAACAATTGAAATTGTTTTTTCTATACCACAATTGATTGGTCGCTTCAAAATTCTCCATTGACTGACTAGGATACCAAAGGTATGTTCAGGAAGACATTATTAATACTACAATATAAACGCTACCAACTGTGTTCGTGGAGCCAATAGTGCGATAGCGGTAGCAAGCTCTGCGAACAGTTTAGTAGCGTCTGGTAGCGTCTACCATTTTGAATACTGAGGAGGGAAAAGATAGAAGACACAAGGAAAGAATGGAAATGCAAAAGAAGTTTATGAAAAAACTGGACAAAATTTTAGACAAGTTGTAAATAGTTCGAGCTGGAATTTATTGATATGCAATTTAAAAACGCAATTTTTAAAGACTGATATTCTATACTAAACTTTTTTATTGTAATTACTATTACTCTGTACGTATTACAATTATTATTTTTACTATACTATTAGGGGAGGTTCTACAATAAGTTGCAAATGCCTTGTCGCTAGTCGTAAATACCATATAGCGATGTGATTCATTAGGTATGTTGTTTTTGCATTTACAACTTATTTTAGAACCCCCCTTATATTATACTATACTATATTACTACCTACTAAACTATATTATTAATACTATCTACTTTCCATAGCCTAAATAAATATCTTATACTATTCTTAAACTAGTTTTATACTATTTCTAAATATGTCTAATTCGCAACCGTTCTGCTATTAAATCTCGTTTTATAATACCTGCACGAGCATTTTGTACATTTTCATTATTATCCATCATACAATCTATCGCATGTACATATGTCCTCATTTATTTCGATATCGAGAATATCATTTATCACCAAACATATATTATGCAATACGCAACAGTCTAGAATATGTAATGGTATTAAATTTACTCTATCTAATGCAAGAATTGTTAACAAACTTCTAAAACGTTCTTTCAAAAGTCCAAATGCTCTTTCTATAGCCATTCTTGCTGAAGAATGCACAAAATTATAATTTCTTTGGCGTTCTGTCAAGTGATCATTATCACGATATGGTATTAACAGATTTTCAGCTATAGCTTATATGTTAGATCATCAATTAAATGAGATTCTTCTGGAAACTTTGATACGTCTCCAAGATTGTACTTCCGACAGACGAAAAACTCGTTGATCATGTACTCACATGTACTGATCCTACATGCCCGATAGCAATGAATAAACTGACACGTGTGATCACAGATAGCCTGCAAAAAAACATACAAATCAATGTAGATTACATGAAGTTGTATGGAAAGCACACTACAATGACTACGATTGATCAATTTCTTACCGGTTTCAGCATAAAACTAGGTCTACATCTATCGTAACGCTCTGGATCGTAAGCAAATTGACCAATCACAGTAGACTTTTCTTATAAACACTCGACTGTGATTGGTCAATTTGCTTACGATCCACAGCGTTACGATAAATGTAGACCTAATTTAAGTTAATGATCAATATAAACTTAGTTTTAGATATAGTTATAGATTTATAGTTATACTTAAATACTATACGAATCATTTCATTGAGTACCTAAAGATGAATTTGAAGTGATCTTAAATATAAGATTGGACTATAAATACTGGTCTGAGGAATCCATTGAGAATTCTTGAAGCAAAAAAGCATATTACCTGAAGTTAAATCAAATGAGGACCCTTGCGATTAACATACGCTTCTGAATTATCTGTTGGAACTGGAATGATGACGTGTGTACCGTCAATAACATCAATGATCTTGGAAAATCCACTAGTATTCTCAAAATTCGCCCATACTTTGTTAACTCGTTCGTTTGTAGGCCATTTTATAACATTTGGCGCCAAATCAATAACTGCAGCTATTACACATCGTGTAACATATAATCCTGTGCTTCTGCCGACATTAAATCGGTCGGAAATAGATCTAAGGACATTAAAAAATAAAAATAAAAATAATTATAAATCTACTTAATGATATAAATCAATACGAACATCATTACTACCCAGATATGAACGTATGCAAAACAATTTTAGCATCATTAAAATTTCAAAATATAATGTATAATGTATTGCGTAATAAGTCTAAATGTAACTTTTAAAATAACATAACATAACTCGAATGCCTATGTGTATCATTTTACCCTTGTCTAACACTCATTGTTAGTGAACAACAAGGATAATATGATACATGGAGGTGTTTGAGTGATGTTTCCGAACGCAGCCTAAATATGTTCTCATATGCACACATACTTACAATTTCTATCAGGATTTTCAATCAATTGTGTAATACACGGCCACGCCGGCACGTATATATAATCCGCTTAACTTATGTTTCTGCAAACAGAAAAGAATACACAGTAAATAAATATATTAACAGTATAATCGCAGCAGTATTTATACATATTCTTATATACAAAATATACTTACGATTTTTTTCCTTTTTGCATAATATGCGCACTTCTTAATTTATATGGCTATCTAGTCCAATAGGTTAATTCGCCCAAACATATTCTCAATTGTTCTTCTGGCACAATTTAATTGATAGTTATAAACATTTCGCTCGTCATTAAGTCGCCTTTTCCTGGATATGGACGAAGCAAATAATCTGTTAATTGAAAGACTTCGTCGCCCACCAGAACATACGGTAAAGGTGATCCACCTGGGCTGAGAGATTTTGGTGCAGATACATTCATTTCTTTTGAATGAAATTTTAGATCCATCTTTGAATCTTTGAAAATATCACCGTCACTGCGGCGACCATAGGCTTCTATCGACAAACGTAAACATATATTGTGCGTCACAGATTTCAAGAAGCACAATACTGTGATTATAATTATAATACAATAATCCTGCGTTAGGTGAACACTAGAAAAAAATAATCATTTAAGAATCAAACTTGTAATTTCNAATATATAGTAAATATAGCATTGATCAGTAATATTACCTCAATAATAACATGTTTACCATCCTGCCGTACCGTAATTGTTCTTATACAATGATTAAAATTCCATCTCTCTTCAAATTCATTAGCAATATGTAGCCACTCCTCTGTAGTTTTTAATGCTGAGATCACTTCCTGATGGAAGAATTCTTATAGCATCACACGTTTCTCCTATAACGTGGCGATACTCCAGCGAGATAATGATTCGACATCGAATGCATTGAATCACCAATTGATAAATATCTAAATATAATTACATCAGATATAATTATTTTTGTAATTCATGGTGTAATGTAATTATAAATAAAAACAAACAAACCTCAATGTTATGGATAATCGTTCTGCAGGAAGTAATGGTTCTCTAATTACGGTTTGTTTTGTAATTGCAAAGTGCAACAATTCCTCAAATTGCGTTGCTGTCATGCGATAATAATTTCGGAAATTTTCTGGTGTTTGTCTTGGCACCGTCCTCGGCAAAATCCATGTTGACATCGTTTTTCGAATAATGGATCAATTAAAAATCTCTTTTCTTTTTGTACTTTATTTTTTAATTTATGCTTTTACTAATGCATACAGCTGCAAGAAATTTATTTCAGCGTCGTTTCTCCTCATTTTTATGATATATCATCGCAGCAACTTGACAAGTACTCCACTCGTAATATCGTTCTTGATACATTTTGATATTTTATACAAGAATTAATATGAGCGTTAAAAATTTATTGCTAGCTAGCTCATTTACACAAGCGACAGTCAAGATCAGCGACATATGACATCACGTGACTTGTTTGTCGCTGAATATGAGCGACGAGCGACACCATGAACATGCACCTTAAAATTATCTGAAGCGATGGTGATGAGATGTTCTTTCGAGAGGAACCTTTCGCCTTTAGCACTGTTCGTTATATGTACCTGAGCGCGTACTTTACGCTACCTCATGACACTACCTCATTACCTCATTTCGCTGTTATCCCTAAGGATACTTCTAATTCAAAAAGCTGACGCAAAGGATGCGATACCCAACTTCCGAAGATGACTCGAAATCAGAGTTGGGAAGTAACGCGTTACATATTTAGAGTTTTTTATTTTAACATTATTATATTGATTATTAATAATATAATTTTAAAAATTAATTTTAATTAAAGCTTGTAGTAGCATTATAAAAAAGAATCGAGTCGTTATTTTCTAAGTAACGGTAACAATAACAAGTTACTTTTTAAAATTAGTAATGAGTAATGGTAACGAGTTACTTTTCAGAAAAAGTAACNGTAACGGTAACGGTAACGCGTTACTTTTATAAAGTAACGTTCCCAACCCTGCTCGAAATTGAATCGAAAATTATAAAACTTATTATATTATGATCAGCATTGATCGCTTTTACAAATTCTGTACTTAAAAATAATACTCAATTAACATTTTGAAAATAATTAAAAAAACGACAGTAATAACGAAACATTTAATCTAATTTTATAAATATTTTTAATGTGTATGTGCGCCGCGCCAGTATTAATAATAATGTAGGTATATCAATATTTTGTACTTACTGTTACAAATCGAATAAATAATTTATTATATAGGTATATTATTATATATTAATACTGGCGCGGCTCACACACATGGTACTGCGTCTAGCGGCGCTCGGCTGTGATAGAGACCGTAGAATGGGCAAACGCATTGCGCGATCTAGTCTCTACCAATACAGCACAAAACTTGCAGTTATATTGCAGCAAAATTGTAATCTGCAAATAAAAAAGAAAGAGCTTTGGAGCAATTTGTATCGCGATGTACATAAATATGACTGTCAAAATTTGCATAGCTACGAGAAAGCTATGAGAACAATGCACGGATTAATCAGAAACGATACCGCTTGCAGAAGTGATAATAATATTGAATATGCATGTTACATATTTGTACAATAACAAATATAGGCGCGAAAATTTTAAAACATTGTAAACGTCAAAGAAATGTAAGTATATAGCAATTATGAATAGATAAGAGAGTAAAATGAGTAAGAATGAGAATAAAATTTATTTGCGTACTGCAAAAAGTATGAAATTATAATAAAAATATAATTGTTTTTATATTTATATCTTTAAATATTTCCTGCCTATAGATGAGAAATAGTGGCATTAAGAGTCTAATAAAGATAAGAATTGCAAGTTTTGTTCTGTATGGATGATTACAAAACATTTTGTAGATACGCAGATTAATTTCGCTGCATCTTTCTGGCATATTTGACATGAAGCACTCGTGTGTATTTACGTTAATATCAGTACGATTGCAGATAAATTATCTTATTGCATGTTTTCCTAATTACATGTGAATTCTTTTTATTGCAAATTCTCTCTTTTTGTTAGAGTTTGTTTATTGTGTAATATTTTGTTTTAATATTAACGAAATATAAAAATAAAGTATAATGTGTTGTATAACATTTTAATTGTACAGCTTTGTAAATGAAAAACGCAATGGAATTTGTAATTTTACTGACTGACTTTACACATTTTTTGCATTTTGTACATGTTGCACAAAGAATTTTCTTTGTGCAATATAGCTGGTTATACTGTAAAATCTATTACCAAAACATGTACAATTCCAAATGTGATAAGTTTGAAACTGTTACTTAGTACAGAATTAAATTTATTAAATGCTTATTAAATGTTAACAATGAGAACAAGAATGCAACTATCAGTATCTCACTATTGATTATTTATTCAGTTACCGATCGATATCGTCCGCAAGACATGAGCTGAGCGGAATAAAATTTCAGTGAAATAAAACTTTCCTCCTCCATTAAAAATATGCGATGAACTCAAAGTGGAGTACAGTCAATTGTATATAAATTAGGGACCGATAATTAGTGAAGCCTCAATAGACTATTTCTCATTCATCACGTTCTATTCTTTAACTCGCAATTCTGTAAAGTCAAGTTTTAAATAAAGGTAGTTAACAATTTTGTCAAGTGGAAAAATTCAGCATAGTTTTGTCGTAACCGAAAAGTGTTGCGACTAAACCCATCAAATCTTCTGTCGCTGCCATGGTATCGATCAAAAACGATCCGATTCAGATCTTATCGGTGATTTTCCCAAGAGCCCACGCGGGTCACGTAGCCACGGACGTAATAATTGTCCGCTCTAGAATTGTCACTCCTGTCGCGAGGAGAGCCGCGACACAAAAAATCACTTGGGCCCCTCGAAGAAACACCTCATAATTCCAGCGTTAATTTAAATTTTAAAAAAGGGTTAGATGTAGAAAAGCAGTTGATCGAGTCATAAAACCGAAAGGGTTTTACGATCAAACTGCCTATAGAAAAGGCTAGATAATTTTTAATGCCGATTCTCCAATTAGGATTAAGAAATTCGACGAATCAGGAACGCAAATCCGACACTCCCACCCTTTTTCAAAATATAAACCCGTGATTTCGAGATCCGCGACACTACTACTTCTTCTTCCTCAAGTTTTACCTTCAATTTGTGAATGGCCGCTGCTAGTTCTAGTCCAGGAATCTGCCAAAGTAAATCGAATTTTAGTCGCGCACGAGTGAAACCTCCTGTGCTCCAACTCCGAAGATCCGGGTCGCCTGATATCAACCCGCTACCGAACGGAGAAGCTCAACACGCGAGCCTGCTCCCGTACCCGTGGGTCTCTAAAAGAAACCTCATTACTCGAAGGCACCTCACTATTCGAAGAAACCCCATCACTCGAAGAAACAGTAAGTGCTCCACTCATGGAGATATTTTTTATATCGCGATCGGTCCCGGCCAACCCCGTCAACTTTATTCATTTGTCATCGCGTTAATCACCACCGCCGCGAATTCATTTCGGAACCGCTCTCTTCTTTTCTAGTGGAGAACCCCGATTTCATTAACGACGAACAGTTAAATCGTCTCCTCGACGAAATAGAAGCAGTCGATTGGGGGTTCCTCCTCGAAACAGAGGCTCTTCCTCTTCCTCTTCTCCCTCATAATCCTCTCGAATATCACATATTCCCCGACACCCCTCCTCCGACTCCTTCACCACCTCCCGACCAACCCCAACAATATGTTCATAGGTGGCCCTTTGATTTAGAGCCATCATACTCTCCCACTCCACCCTCCGACCTAGAGGACGACATCGAGGATCTTGAGTCGGAATATCGGTTCCCCGACGAATATTATCCAAAGGAGCGCGATCCCGAGTTCTATTACCCGGAAGATAGCGACTTTCAAGAAACCGGCGCGGAGGATCCTGGTCCGGAAGAATTCAAATCGGAACTTCCACCATTGGAAGACCAATCGGGCCCGAGCGACGGTTCCGTCCCGCCGCGAAACAACCACACACACACACACACACACAC
>JAJVSH010000080.1:711413-726044 GCA_021460005.1 Tetramorium alpestre | reverse complement strand
TAAATTTTAATCGATCTCGGAATGATTTTATAAAGCCCGACCTCGCTCACTCCTCCTCTAATTCTAAGATAGCACACGGTCCAGTCCCAGGGTAAGAAGGTTTAACCTTGACCCGAAACGTAGGACCGACGATCGCATAGTTCGGTTAGAGTGTCATAGCGTTTCGAACGTTGACCTCAAACCGAATCATCCGCATGTGATCGGCTCGGAGCGCTCGCCCGCATAGAGCTACTCCGAGATAAGATACGCGACCCGTTCGTCCATCCTCGCCCGCTTCTTATCTTAACAAGTTTCTTCCTCTAATTCCGAACTCGCGGGTCCGGACGTAACAATTGTGTTACTCAATTTTATGAGAAATTCTTTACATAAAAATGAAATAAAATTTAATAGAGAGAAAAAAAAGGAATATATACAATATATTAGTAATAAGTTTTGATAGTACGTTAATATAAATAATAAATATGGATACATTATATTGTTTTTGTAGATAATTGCGGAAAGAAAACAATATCATGAAATCACTGGTGGACGATATTTGAAAAATTTTGAAGATGATATAGAAAGTGACGATAAAGAGTTCATAGGAAGTACGTGTGCATAATATGTATAAGATTTGTTATAGTGAATTAATATTTAATTATTTTATCTTCTATATAAATTATTTTATTTTTTTAAGTCAAGAAAAACCGGCTAGCTATGTTAGATCTTCTGATATTGAAGGTAATAACGAGATGAATGATTCAGACATCAGAGAAGAAGTTGACACCTTTATGTTTGGAATAAGCATTTTTATTTTATTGATATTCTATGAGAATCATTATAGTAATACGGACTATAAGTAAAAAAGCAAGAAATTGTTCAAAACAGCTAATTTAATATTACTATTATTTTTATATTTTAAATAATTATTCGTTTTCAAAACGTTTTAATATTTGTATATTTGTGTTTGAGAAAAAATTTTTCATTATATCTTAAAGCTATTATAATGAATAAACATCTTTCTCAAAATAAAACTTTAAATATATGTTATGTAGAAAACGATGTGCGACACGTTTTGTTTTTACACACCGTGGTTTCGTTTATTTCAGCAATAATTACACAATGTCCAGTAACAAATTAATCGCTGTATGCAACTGTTTTAACATTATATACGATCGCATTCGACGTTAAAGGAGGCAGATACTCTGAATAGATACGAGATGTATCTCTCGATGCGATGGTTGACTTATAAACTTGCTCTTGGCACGTTTGAACTCTCAAATTGCTATCGATCGAATAAGAGCGATTACCTCGGCGAGATGCCCTTATATACCCACCCAGAGTCACTAGGACAGACGAAGACCACAAAGACAATATTACGCAGTCAAGTCAAAACGACTTGTTACAATGCGATGTAGACGTACCGTTTACCCTTTTTGAACTGCTAAGGGTTAGTCAGTCGAGAGCTGTCGACACGTTAGCGCGTGACAGCGACGCTTGAGATTTATGCGTTAAGCCGAAAATGATTCGGTTCTACTCGGAAAAGAACGAATTGGTGGGAACCTGAGCGAGAGCAAAAAGAATCTGATCGCGATGGTCACTCTCGCTTTAGAGATCAAACGATCGAGACAGTCAAATTGATAACAAGGAGTCTAACTTGCAACTTCTGACCGTTAATAAATTTCTTAATTTGAGAAAGCATAATTTAGATTAATGTTTAGATAATGTACGGTGACAGGTATGTGACGATGTAATTGCCATACTGCAATTAAAATAGAAGATATAGCTATTGCTGCTTAAGTAGTTCGTTTTATCCCATCTTCCCCTATAATTTGATAGAAAACCTTTTGCAAACAACCGTCTTTATATGTCGAAGAATACAAGTATAATGAAGAATAATAGCAAAAAAATTCTATTACATTTTATTTTATATTTTATATACATATTTTTATACCTACGTATATATAATTTGACCTATGTAATATAAATTATGTTAAATTTGTAGCATTATTTTAAATAGCAGACGCTATATATAATAAGCAATAGCTATATCTTCTATTTTAATTGCAGTGTGGCGGTTACATCGTCACATACCAAGAAAATAAAAGTTGTTAGCAAAATCGAGACGAAGCAATTTACAAGTATTTCTTAATTCCCAGTTGAGGAATTAGCGTCTTTGTAGAATCGACGATAATAGGCGGCCGAAAAAGCACGGTATGATAACAACCAAAAAAAGACAAACACAATATTATTTCTCGCGAAAAATATCCTCCTACTTTCCGCTCTTTTGCTATGACTCTACATTTCTATTTTCCTAAAGCTTATAACTTTGCTCAAAGTTATTTTTCAATTGCAAGAGAAACCTTCATTTTCATTTTTTAATATCTAATGTGTTCTTTTTTCAATTTATTGTCACTTAACAAGCCTTCTTCTTCTTGAAGATAGTATAATTCTTTAATGAAATCCTAATTAATATCATTTCCTTCGCTATTTCGGAAAACTTTCCAATCACCAAAGCAATTTCATACCAATTTAAGCACATGACATGCATAAAAAATTACATATACTGCTTTATCCAAGATAATTTTTAAAAATTTCGATGCATTATCTTGGATCTATCATCTTGAGTTCACAATCTCGACATTATACTCGTGATCAGCGATCCCAAAAACTCATCATGTATACGTATTTTTGTAGAAATCCATCAATTTTTTTGCAAGTTAGGTCCGCCATATTGGATCCGCCATCTTTAATTCCACAATACTAATGTCTTATTCGTAATCAGCGATATCAAAAACCTATGTAAACACATTTTTAAAGAAATCCATCAATTTTTTACAATTTCGGTTCGCCATTTTGGATCCGTCATCTTGATTTCCGCAATACTAATGTTATATTTGTAATCAGTGATCAGGGTCAGGATCGCATCCGCAAAAGCGGATAGGCAACCCCCTGTGAAAATTAAAGTTACGTATTTGTTTCATGTCGTTTCGTCCGTTCAAAATACTAACGATTGTTCATACGAGTCGTAGATTAATGACCGGAATGGTAAGCCCATAGCGTATCACGGTCCACACGGAAGAACTGGTGACTCAACGGTCACGGACGGTGGAGGATATTGAAGAACGAAAAGGGGCACGGGATATAAAGCGTGCACGGGCCGCTCCCTCAAGGCGCCGGGAATTCAAAAGGAAACGGGAAGGAAGGCAGAGTTTGCAAATCGAAGAAAGGACGAGCGAAAGTTAATTTAATTTGTCGTTCGTGTATTCCATTTGGAGTACACCGAATTCAGGAGGACGCTCCGAACGGACCTTCATCCCGCGAACGACAGCAAGCCGTCAGATAGACAGCGTAACCCGGGGCGGGCAGGGACTTGGCCTGATCAACCAGGATAACGACGCCGCCGGGTGTACGCCTGACGGGCAGCCATACGGAAAAGCGGGAGGATAAGCGCCTTATCGACCTCGTCGGCCGATCCGCCGAAATATCGATAATGGGTCAGCAACGCAGGATGGCGCGTAAGACAAGGGAGGACCCAGCGAAGCGCCGCAAGAGTCCCGGAGCCTCACTGTCTTGTGGGAGCTCGAATCAGGAGAATAAAGAGCGTATCGCTTCTTAGCGCAAATCTAAAAGAAAATGTCCGGAAAATATCGAGTAAATTACAGATAGGACCTTTCGAAGTACCTGCCAAATTAAATAATGCAGAATATAATAATTTTTTAAGAAATGAGTTACCAGAATTGTTGGAAGATGTTCCATTAAATCTACGACAACAAATAATATTTCAACAAGATGGAGTACCATCATATAATGCGCGATTGGTTAATGTTAACCAAAAAATTTCCAGAGAGGTATGTTTTAACTTACTTTTATTCTAAATTAAATGTGCCTATTACTTGATAATAAATATTGTTTGTGCGATTGCAGGTGGATTGGTCGGAATGGTCCCGTAAGGTGGCCAGCGCGGTCCCAGATCTAACTCCGTTGAACTATTTTTTATGGAGTTACGTAAAAGAAAACGTGTATAAGGAGCGAATACAAAATCGATTTGATCTAAAAGATCGCATTACGGAGGCTGTTGCGCTTATAACGCCTGAAAAGATCAATAATGCAACGTCTAGTCATTGTGCAAGATTATACTTTGAATGCAATGGTCATTTCGAGCACTTTGTATGAATTTGTCAATAAAAATATATATATTAAATAAAAGAACAAATATTAAAATTAATAAATGAAACATTAATTTATTAATTTTGTTCCGGAATACGTTGGCTATCATTAGTTTCCTCTCATTAAAAGTAATATTAAGAGATTTGGAGATTTGATCCGCGGAATACATCACGCAAGGATCACGCGGGAATCATGCGTTGCGAAAGCAAGCGAAAATTCGCTAAGGAAAACTAACCTTGGTCTTGGAATCACGAGCACGACACAGCTCTTCAACATGTCAAAGATGTCATGTTAAATCTTCTTCTCTAGAACATTTCGATCCTTTGAAAACTCTTGTAGTTACGGTCGATGTTTGTTCTACAGGCATCGGTGGAGTGCTCCTGCAAAAGAACGCCACTGGTCAAGAAGACGTTATACATATATCACATGTCCCAGAGTCGCACCGATAACATAGGACCACAAAATTTTTTTTATTGTCCAACATGAGACAATTGCAAATAATAATTTGTCTACTAATAATTCAATTAATGACATCACTTTTTTAAATTAATTTTTATAGTTTAAAGTATCGCAGCAAATTTTAAATAAAATATTTGTATTTAACGATTTTAACATTGTTTTATTAATAATAATATTTTAGTGGATTTTTCCGTTATTTTTTCGTGTTGATGCGTCTTTTTTGTAAGAAAGAAGCGTGTGAAACAGTAAGCTCTTCTTCTTCAATTATTTTTCTTTTTTCTAACATATTAACTATTGTAGTAAAAAATTCCTCTCCCATGGCGATAGAAGAAGAAGAAATCTCTTCTGGAGGTGTATTTGTTAGAAAATTTTAATTTTTTAATAAACTTTCACAATATTTTAATGTTTGTTATTTCACCCTTTAATTTATCGTCAATTTCCATTTTGATTTTTTTGCACACGCTTCTTTCTTACAATGCTTTTTTTACGTTCTTATAAAAACACTGCACGAATGAAACTGAACGATGCAGATGCTTTCACCAAGGTCCGGCTGATGGTTAGAATCCTCACTCTTTTAAATTTTAAATAGAGATGAGATGCGTAACAGTTAGGGTCCTATTGTTAGGAAAATGAATAGCAGTTAGGGTCTTATTGTTAGGACACAACTCTAGCAAAGGGCAGCAAAAGACGCATTAAAATGAAAAAATAACGGAAAAATCCTCTTGATCTCACCAAAATATTATTATTAATGTAAAACAATGTTAAAATCGTTAAATACAAATATTTTATTTAAAATTTTCTGCGATACTTTAAACTATAAAAATTAATTAAAAAATAAAATTGAATTGTTAGTAGAAAAATTATCATTTGCAATTGTCAATATTTACAAATAATATGTATATATTTCACGATTTATTACAAAAACATTTATAATTTAATAAAAAAAAATAACGGGATTTAAAGTACGGATCGGCAGCGTACGAGTCATTGGCATTCGCTGCTGCTCCACGCCGCTCGATGTGAAAATTATCTTAACGTCTCGGGTTTTCTGGCACTCGTAAATTTTCAACTTAATTTTCTCATAAACTAAGGCCCGTCGCGACTTTTACGCTTAACGAGGTATACACGAAGATACCCTCTACAATATATTTAAAAATAAGAAAAAACCATTATTATCAGGGTTTGTAGTACCCTTGTTAGACAAGAACTAAAATCGCAACCGACTCACATTTTGAATTTAGAGCAGTCATGCAAGCTATAAAAAACAACTGGACAGTACCTTACTTTTGGGCGACAGAATCGTCATATTACAGCTGCCGCGTCTTCTTCTTCTTCTTCTTCTTTAAAATAACTGATTCAATACGGCCAAGTAGCAAAATCTTAAGCCCTTTCTGGGGCAGGTTGACTTGTAACTCATGCGGCGTGCAAGAATTGATATGTTAGGAGAGCTAAGGCTAGTCTGTGCAAGTGAGCGAACTAGCCGACACACCCGACAGTCCCGACATTTCTGTCGACACCTCGACAGTTTGGTACATATAGCCAGTGATCGCAGACGGGACGGAATTCTCGCGCATGCGCAGCGAACGCGGGCCAAATGATGTAACTAATACGAACGAAAAGATGTGCCGTTGGTCGCCCGTAAAAAAATTGCTTAAAAGAAAATGGTAAAAGAAAATATATAATTTACATACACACCTAAATTTTTTATAATTATATATTTTATAATTATGTGTATATATATTTGTGTGTATATACTTATAAAAAACTAAATTGTTGAAAAAGAAAAAGGTACGAAGGTACAATCCATTACTGCTACGTCACTGGGATACTCGCCACTTCTGCCACGCATGCGCGAAAATTCCGTCCCGTCTATGATCACTACATATATCGAAGCTGGAGCTACTTTCAGAGGGGAAAAAGCAGTTGTGTGGAGGGGAGGCAGCATAATGTCGCGTATGTAAATGGAATGGCTTGAATGCCGATCAATAACGATGCAAATAAATAATTCTACGCGCTGAAGGGGGGGGGGGGATAACCTATGCAAGCGCAAATGCATACATGTGCGTCTACACGAAACATATACGCGTTCCAAATGTGCGTTATCTTCACTGTGATTTCATGCTGCTAGTATCTGGCATCTCTACTGTTGCTAGGTCTGTCGTTTTCTTTACGCATATGCAATGACGACAATTAAAATCATTTACAATAATATAGGTTTCACATGTTCATGATGTATGTATATGGCTGTGCGTTCCGTAAAGCGCATATGCGCGCATGTATCTACAGTATACGTAGATAACGCTTACTATAGAAAATTGTACGCATGTGCGCTACAGAACGTAGCCTTGCACTGTAAACTAATTAAACGAGGATTGTTACTTTGATCAAACCAATCATTATACATATACATATATGTATAAAAATATTATTAGCAGAATTTCGATATTATCAAGTGTATATTATGTAATTTTTTATTACAATTTTGATAATTTAAAAAAAATAGCAACCGTGTCTAGATCTATTAATTTAAATAACGAATTAGATTATTTACAATTAAACAATAACGAAATTAAAGCAAAGAAGAAAGTGACAACAATAAGTAAATTATAAAAAGTTAAACTTCTCGAAAAGCAGCTCGGATTAAAAATGTAATAATATTTTTCGTGAATGTTGATTCTATTCATCGGTTAATTAAACACGCAATAATGGCAATAAAATTTTATTTAGCTCACGGCGATTAATATATTCGACGAAATTATACTTGTACGCTTTAATTAATACGTCATAAAACCGCTATAAGAAAATTCTGTAAGTCGGATATTCACAATAACAAAATGCAAAATATAGATCTATTACTATAAAATATTACTTAATATTAAATATATAGAATTCTACACGATGCAAAGAAGGTTTACGGGATGATGAAATAAATTCGACTTTCCAATACAAATAGATTTTATCGTTGTGCTTCATGAATAATGGATAAAATGGAACTTACAAGTTGTATGTTGTTTCTTTAATGATATACACATGTTAATTATATAAATGATTAGTGTTCCGGTCTATGTCGCAAAAGTTTGCGATCTCGGTAGAATTTGCCTGCACCGTATACGCAGCGATGTAATCGAGCTGAGTAACTTTCTGGCAAAATTGAAATTGATAATTTGCTTGAACAGTTTGACCGTTATCAATCGCATCAGTATGTACCTTTTTGTCACCTCTATCCAAGCAAGAATATATATAATAGTCAAAGAACAGCACACGTTGCATTTTGCATTTGTTGTCAGGGATACACTTTAATTGTTATAAAGTGTCGTACATGACTAGTTAGATTCTAAATGTATAGTATATGTATATATATATATATATATATGTATATATATACACGGCTACTGAATAACATGTATACTTTTATGATTTGTCCCTTAATTGTCATCTTTTTAATACAAATAATTCCTAGATCGTTGTACATTGTTACGTTACTGATCCGCGCTTACGCGAAATTTACTTACATCTCTTCGCTCGCTGCCTTACGACTAAATAAAATATAGATGTATTATAAATACCTGTATTTATATATATTTATATATATATATATACTTTTTCCCCGTTTATATATATATATATATATAGTCTACTTAAATCGAGTTTGTTTAAGCTTTATTATTCATAGACAATCTGCTTATATATATATGATATTTACAGAGATTAGATACAAAATTATAAACAGTTCTTAGTACAAAATAATTTTATGACTATAACGATCAAGGTTCGATAGCGTAGAACAGGCATGGGCAACCCATCGTGGCCAGTGGTCAGTTTCCCTTCTCTCTTGTCCGAGACCGAAGAATTTCTTTTTAACGTCAATTCCGAAAGTTTCGTCGAGCTGATAATTTTTTCTTAGGAAGAAAATGTCGAAAATTATAGTGTAAAATGTGGTCGTAGCCGAGTGATACAGCCGTGTGTTGCCCCTGCCTAGATAGAAAATACAACTAGATGAGCTCTCTCTCTCTCCCAGTTTACCCACGATTACCTGTAAATTCCTCGCAATTCCACCATAGAGGTCAACAATAGGGTATATCGAAATTATATTTCGCTTATGTACGAAAGAAAAATCCATCCGACTTTTGTATATTAAATTTCATTGCCACGATCTTTAATCATAATGATATACCACTTTGTACGATGCAGTTTTTTTTATCTGAAATGACATTTAAATTAAGCATAACGATCGTATACAATATACGTCAATGCATGATATTAATCGTGTGATATAAATGCATATCATTATGCCATTCATCGTTAATGATATAACGTCCTTTCCTGAAAACGTAATAATTTAAATTATTTTAATTAGCTAGCATATTATTAATCGACTGTTATAAAAAGAACATTTTCCTTCGCGCTAAGGAAACTATATTTGTTTTCGAAACTCAAAGTTGACGGCAAAGATCATGATCGTGCCTTAAATTATTGTAAAATGTCAATTCTGTCACAATTGTATTTTAAAAAAGACGCGATTGGTACTAAATATACATATTTTCTAAATTCCGAGGCAAGCGTGATTGTCAATCATACGCATTTGAAATGTATATCGAAAAAATCAGCAATGTATGTAGCGAACAATAAGGATTTGGAATCATCATCTATCATTGCAATTAAAGTGATAGCTGAAATCGAGCTTATCGATACGTAGAGCTTTTTTTTTTCAAAGAAATGAAATTTCACAACGATCTAGCGTGTTCGTACCTTCTCAATACTCAAACAAAATATAATTTTACTCGTTCTTGATACTGTAGTACACTTCCGAATATTTCCCTCAGTGACGCCATTGACAGAGCTCGAATTGTCCGCAAAGAATATAATTAATCACCATTGGAAAAAGGGCACGCTAGGTAGAAGTAAGTTATCTAGGTCATAATAGCGAATCTTTGCATAGAGAAAGGATTACGCATATCTTTTTTGCGTCTTATCTCATATTATCCTATTTAACTAACATCCAACTTCTAATAAAATTATAAAGCAGCTGCATTTTGAATTTATATGGTGAAGCTGCTAGATTCCCTAACGTAGGATCCTCATCATCTCTCACAGTGATCCTGCGTTCCAAATTTTTACTAAGAGAGTCGATTATGACTATAATTTATCTGAGCTGTTATGATCTATAATAAAAACCAAGTATACCGGAATAATCCTTTCGCCATGAAGATTTTCGAATTGGTAGGTACAGGTAGATACGTAGAAATATACTAAATTATCACATGAGTAGACAAGTAAGTTACTCGTTAGCAGTAAAGGGCAACAATATAGCCAAAGGCAGCGTTATGCTTATATTGGCGAATCTAAACGCAACTACAATTCATTTTCTAGTATCATCTAGAAATGTAATGGCAGTCTGCTTCGGACTAAAAAACGTACCGACGATAGATATTATTGTTTCAACTCAGTCACAACCAGTGCGAAAAATCGATTGGCCAAAAATTTCGCGAAACAGCACGAAATTATACGTCTGTTGTTACGATACTCTTATGCAAAATGTAAATTAGTCTTAACGTTCTTAGGCTTAATCGATTAGCTATTATTACTATTTACCTCTGGCAAGATCAAAAATTGGTATTGCCTATAATATTTTCTATTACCTCGTAAATTTATACGCGAATTCGTATCAGTGTTTTTTTTTCACTCCCGCTCGCTCTAGACGATCTCGATCTCGGTGATATAGAAGCAATTCCAGTTACGTTTAAATTCAACGCGTATATTTTAACTACATATGGCTATGCCTCCGTACCGTCTCTACTCCTTACGCGGTATTACGTTAATTTATATAAATAGTATTTTAATGATATAACGGTAACATCGCCTATACGCTAAAGTATCGCATAAGTTATAATAGTGTCCATCTGGTATATAAATACACGGAACTTAAAGTCGATCGAAATATATATTATCGGAGTCGAGTACGGTGAAGATGCGTAAACGGGCATGAGTTCATTTCTTCCGAAATGTTTCAAGGTGATGACTACTGCCATACTCTCTTGTCCTCCGCGCGTTTTCTCCTTTTTAAATTTTATAATAAAAAAGAGTACATTCCGATATGTCAAACTTTCCTCAACCTACCACTCGCTACAGATAACTTATCGAAAGCTAAACAATTGCCATACGTTTCCATATCAATTATCAAATTACAAGCGAACGCGTAACGCTATCGCAAAGATAATTCGTTTTTCTCACCCGTCACTCTCTTGAAAAAATCCGATGATAACGCTCTCTACTACGGTACGCCTGTATATACAATATTCTAATTTCATTGATCCCACCTATCATATAAAGTTACAATTATGATGTGTCATAGTCATGATACGTAGTCTATTACCGTCTTCCAATGCAGAATAGGTGAAACATTACCCTTTGTCTACCTTACGGTTACGACGTATGATATTCGTCTAGTTATGACATTAACAAATCTCATTCACGTTAACTGCGATTGCGATAACTATATCGTTTATTCGAATAAACATGTACTATCGAGAAATCTTTACAGTCACTTGACTGCTTCTGAAATTTTGCTTGTTTTTTTTCACATATATATATTTATATTACGTTTCGCACAGATCTCTGTTCAGACACGAACCAAAAGTAGCGTTAAAAAGACATTTAATTTCCTCCCTGTCGGACAATTCGTCGTTGACGCGCGATAATCATTTTCGCCGTTTCGCGAATATGTCTTATGACGATAAAGAATTTCGCGATGTAAATCACATGTAGATTCGTCTCACAAATAAGCCCAGACGGCCTGGGCGATACAATATACGTTGAAAGAGAGTAAAAGAGAGCGATAAAGAGAAAGGGAGGGGAAATAGGCACCCACACGTTCATAAAACACACTCAGTTACAATGCTTTACGATATTAACACGACTTACACAGTCGTCGCAGGGTATAATATCGTAATCGCTATATTGCCGTACGCCGATGTGGTTCACACATTCTTCTTCATCGAGCCCTTATAATCGAAATGATATAATCCCTTAGGGAACCTTAATTATTCTCCTTAAGTAACGATTCTCCCTACTTTGCGTAATTGCCTAATTGCGCAGTATAGGTACCCATCCGTGCAGGAATGTTCACAGCTGTATTACAGTTACGTGGTATATTGCTCCTAAGTTGCCGACGAGAGGATCCTCCTCGGTTTCGCGGTCTCTCACAAACGTCCAATCTCCGTCCAAACAGTCTCGGAGATTCTTCGTCGAGCGGGCCAGCTTTTTTTTTTTTTTAATCTCGCTCTCGTCCGATTGTCACGTTTACAAACTCTTGCCTTTTCTCACGTCTTCGAAAAAGAGTCCTATCCTCTTGTGATAGATCTTCGCGCGATACTCGGCTCGCGTCGAGATACGACGCACCGTGTTTCGTGCCCTAAATCGATAAGATATGCTCGAACAGTCTCGCTACTGAGAATTCTACGGAGATCGGTCGATCATTCGCGATACCCCGAACAATTCGCAACTCCGGTATCGTAAGACTTCTCAAGGATTCGACCCGCGCTTAACTCTCTTCTATCTATTCTAACTTTATTTCCTGCCCGCTAATACTCGTTGTCCAAAAGGAAAGTGTATGAATCGAGACGAAGTTGAAGGACGATTGACTCCTGTCGTAAACCCCAAGTTCCAAAGCCTCGTTTCGTTGACGGACAATAAAATTCCATTGTTGTACTCAGCATTTCGATGTCGCGATACATAAGTGTCCTCCCGCCTTCCTTTCCCCGTCAGTCGTTTTCTTCCTTCTCACCTCACTCGACTGTCATTCGCCCGTCCATGTAATTCTTCGGATGAGAACAGTGGCCGTCACTGCACGCTCGTCGTTCCGTCTTGGGAACGAGCTCGTTCCGACTCGCGGTATGACTATTAAGAACGTCGCGCTCGCCGAAATTCGGGGCTCAATATCAGGACGTTGGAGCGTATCCAAGATTCTTCCGCTGCAGAAAGAGCGATATCTCACGGAAAGTCGGCCTCTCGGTCTCCTCGCGCTGCCAGCACTCGAGCATGAGGTCGTAGATGTCCTTGGAGGAGGCGGTGGGCCGGGGTAGGTAGTCGAAGCCGCTTCTAGGATCCTCCTTGCAACCGTCCTCGGGATTGACGTTGCCGCAATCGGTGGCGTGATGCAGCTGCCGCAGGCTCTGCACCACCTCCTCGTCGGACAGGTGCTCGTACGGGACGCGTCTGCCGAGATTCAGAATCTCCCAAAGGGTGACTGCGAAAGCCCACACGTCACTCTTGGTCGTGTACTTGCCCTGCAAGTCAGACGCAACACACGTAATCGTTAAACTCGAGCATCTCCGACGCCCGCCCGGCTGCGGTTTGAAAATTGCCAGCAATTTCGACAACATTTCGCGGCTACAATCCGGGTCACGGACTTACCAGAAATATCGACTCCCAGGCCATCCATCGCACCGGCAGCGGCATCGTCCCGTCGACCTTGTAGTAATCGCAGGCGTACAGCTCGTTGTCCGTGCCGAAGTCCGAGATTTTGATGTGATAAGCCTTACCGACCAGACAGTTCCTGCAAGCAGAAACGAAAATCACGACGGTATGGAGAGAATGCGCGAAGTGATCGTTTCATCTGTCGAGGGGGAGGAAAATCCCACGTCGCGCGCGGATCTCGCATTTTATTTTCGCGCTGCTCGATAATCTCCGCGAATGCCGCGATCGATCGGGGCACCCAATCGCCCGAACTTTAGGACAGCTCCAAGTATTTCTAGAAAACTGTGCTGCGAGTCTCGTTGCAATTCGCGCGCGTGCTATCGGCCGGATCGAATACTTTTCCGAGCGGCTTGTCTGAAGCGAAAGAGACGCAGTCAGATTGATCTCTCGCCCCGGGTACGTGGGATGCATAGCGCGCCCGCCAATCTGCATACGCGTACGCATTCTGTGCATGGCAGTCAACCGGAAGCGAGAACGGTTGTCTACATGTAACATTTCGCGTATGTGGTCGGAAGCTGTGTTTCCTGTCCAAATACGCGCGGGTATGCAATTATACTCGACACGTGAATAAACTTTCTCCGCGCCCAATTCGCATCATAATCGTAAATTATTTCCTAGAGAAAAAAGGCTCCCTATCGTGAATTTATTCGTCTGTCCGGAGATAGCATTATATAATTATGTAAATTATATGTCAAACATATTACATGTATAATCTTAATATATAGATGTAGTTACTTAATCTCTCTTATCGCGAGAGCGTCTGATATTTCATCTCGTTTGTCCTTTGAGCGGGCTCCACTGGAGATAGAGTTCGAACATTTCCCCGAGGGGAAACTTAGAGACGGATAAGCATTCATGCAACTTCCGCTCAAAGCTCGAGACATTGACCAGTTCACTTTAAAGACGAACTAATCTTCGCTATCTGAGAGACGACGAGACAAACGTTATCCGACTAGCATGGGTATGGAATAGATAGAATCAATTAATTTCGCTGCCGGAACAAAGCTCCAATTTGGCGGCAGAACCTGGTTAATTAGGGGCGCTTTATCGATCATTGCTATTGGCTACTTCGCCATCGGGCCACTGCGTCGATGGGGCTGACCCCCGGTCCTCCCTATATTGTAGAGTACGACAGTAATGCAATAAGCCGCGTTCACGCCTCGCATTGAAGCTGTTGCAATATAAATCAGGTGTGATGATCTCCGCGTTCCGCAATCTGACGGTTAGAACTCTGATCGCTCCCATTAATATCAGATGCAGTAAATCGCGATGACGAAGATCCAAAATCCGCGTAAAATTTTAATTGCATAATATCCGGATATCAGATAGCGCTTATTACTAATGTATTATTTGTAATAGTTATCTATTATATGCACATTGTGTTATATTCGTAATATTATTGTGAGATAAATTTAAATGATTTTGTATAATAATTTCAAATATCTTGTAAAACGATTTAAAACGTTAATAGATAATTTATTGATACATATATAGAGAAATTTTGCGCAGATATATTACTTCAATATATACTTATATATATATATATAT